>JBBPBX010048131.1:3684-25883 GCA_038048925.1 Garcialebias charrua | reverse complement strand
ACACCAAACTTGGAAGATGGGCATTCCCATTGCCTCAGGATGGTAAGTACCGGTATTGATCAGTTAGCAGTGAGACACTTGAAAAAAATTATCAACCAGCTACCTTGCTGTTGGAGAGATAACTATTTTAATCAAGAAATGTGTGTTTTTGTTTTGCTTTTTCCATCAGTGTTTCAGCGAAAAGTATTCTTCTTTACTGAGCTCCACGATTGCCTAAAACATTAAGAGGATGGAGGATTTTGCGAGAGAGGGGCGCCTCTGACTCGAAAACATTTGCTGAGCTTCAGAACAAAGTCCATCGCAGAGTGCCCAGTGAGAAATGCAACCTGAGGCTGACCTTCTGGCTTTTCCCTTTTCAGGGGTCACCACAGCGAGTCATCCTCCTCCACCTCACTCTGTCCTCTGCATCCTCTGTCCTCACTCCAACTACCTTCATGTCCTCTCTAACTGCATCCATACATCTCCTCTTCTTCTCCTCTTTGTGTGTGTGTGTGTGTGTGTGTGGGGGGGGGGTTGTTAATAAAAAAATAAAAAATAAATTTAAAGTCATGGTCAGTTTTATGTCTGATGTTTGCATTACCGTAGTATCTAAAAAAGCTAAGTCTGGTCCTCTGGACATTCAAAAAAACAAAACAAAAAAAAGCAAAAAATACTGTAGAAACGTTTCGTCTTTCGTCCGAAAGACTTCCTCAGTCTGAGGTGCTGGGTTCAGCTCAGTCTTATAAATAGACTAACAGACTGAGCTGAACCCAGCACCTCAGACTGAGGAAGTCTTTCGGACGAAAGACGAAACGTTTCTACAGTATTTTTTGCTTTTTTTTGTTTTGTTTTTTTGAATGTCCAGAGGACCAGACTTAGCTTTTTTAGATTTTTCTACCTGGATTATTGAGCATGTATCAGGGCATTACCGTAGTAGTTTTGAAGATACAAACCACTGTGTATTTACTAGACTGCTTTTGGTCCAGCTTGTGATTTGTACATCATGATGTTGGTACATAAATCAAAATTAAAGACTAATGTTGATGTAGAAAACTGGGTGATGTTAAAATGTAAAGATGTTAGAAGCCAACTATTTGTAGTGCAGATTTAAAACAAATGTAGTTATATAAAGTGCTTCACATAATAAAAATAAAAAATAAATGGAGGGTTAGGGTAAAAAAAACAACTACCGGTAACCATTGGTGTTTTACATGGTCTACCTACATGCAAAACCTGTATTTTCAGGCAGAGTATATCATATTCCCAAATATGCATGAATTTGCATAAATGAAAAATCCTTAAATATCCGACTGACATCTGCAACGACGTGATACGCCAAAGATCTGCTGGAACTCTGATGGATCGCATATCTCCAGGTACTTGACAGATAAAAATCCGTAAAAATACGACTGATATCTTCAAAGTGATACGTCAAAGATCTGCTGGATCTCTGAGAAATCGCATACTTCACAGATAAAAATCCATAAATATACGACTGACATCTTCAACGTGATACGTCAAAGATCTGCTGGATCTCTGAGAAATCGCATACTTCACAGATACTTCACAGATAAAAATCCATAAATATACGACTGACATCTTCAACGTGATACGTCAAAGATCTGCTGGATCTCTGAGAAATCGCATACTTCACAGATACTTCACAGATAAAAATCCATAAATATCCGACTGACATCTGTCACGTATACGTAAATATAAACAATCATACGTCATATATGCGGCAAGTATCCGAAGAGATGTAAGCAGTAATCCCGAGGGATAACAGAGCCACATATTTCTGGATCTGCAGCAGATAAAGTATCCGGATTTTGTGATTTTTTAAGGATCAATAAAGTTCGGATCTGTTCGCATCCGGGAATATCCGAAACTGGATTTTCCGAGGATGCGATACGGAAATTCCCGGAAATTGTCCGTATATGTGAAGGATGCGGAGATATACCACATCTGATACTCCCGTATATCTATGGTTTTTGTGCAGTGCTACGTGAGCTGGAAGAGAAGCTAAACGAGTTTCGTGACTGCGGCCTGCTCTGGAAGCCAGCCCCGAGCCTCAATTCATCACGCCCGCCGTGGGAGCGCCACAAGCGGCTGGACAGTAAGCGGAAGCCGGCCCTGAGCCTCCCTTCTTCGCGGCCGCCGTGGAAGCGCCACAAGCGGCTGGACAGAAAGCGGAAGCCGGCCCTGAGCCTCCCTTCTTCGCGCCCGCCGTGGAAACGCCACAAGCGGCGTGACAGAAAACAGAAGCGGGGTAAACGCGGAGGTGTCAGAGCTAGGCTAGCAGCTAGCCCACACAAACCGGCGATCCCATCCATGGTTTTGGCTAACGTGCGCTCCTTGGACAATAAACTGGATTATATACGCCTGCTACGAACGACACAAAAGACTGTGAGAGACTGCTGTGTGTTTGTATTCACGGAAACGTGGCTCAACAACAACGTTCCGGACCATGCTGTCCAGCTAGGGGAGCTAACATGCTACAGAGCGGACCGAACCCCCGAGGGAGGTAAGACAAGGGGAGGGGGGCTCTGTGTTTACATCAACAAAGCATGGTGCCTGGATGCTGCTGTGGTCTACAAACACTGCTCATCTTTAGTGGAGTTCATGACTATTAAATGCAGACCGTTCTATTTGCCGAGGGAGTTTACAGCTGTTTTGATTGTTGCTGTATATATCCCTCCAAGCTCCAACAGCAAAGTTAGAAGTGAGGCTTTGAATGAACTATATCTGCACATCAGTGAGCAACAAACAGCCCATCCTGATGCTTTTCTCATCACGGCTGGTGATTTCAACCATGCAGATTTAAAGAGTGTATTTCCAAAAACATACAAAAACATAAACTTTGCAACAAGAGGAAACAACACACTGGACCAAGTTTACACCACCATGAAAAATGCCTACAGAGCCCTCCCCCTCCCCCACATTGGTGCTTCTGACCATATCTGTGTTATGCTAAAGCCAGCATACAGGCCGCTGGTGAAAGTCACAAAACCAGTCCGCAAGCAGATACGAGTGTGGCCAGAGGGGTCTTCAGAGGCACTCCAGGACTGTTTTGACACCACAGATTGGGGTATGTTCAAAGAAGCTGCTACCACAAACAACAACACATGTCTCCAGGAGTACTCAGACACTGTATGTTCATACATCGCCAAGTGCATTGATGATGTTACCAACCTCAAAACCATCACTGTTCGGGCTAATCAGAAGCCATGGCTGACAGCTGAGGTTCACAGACTCCTGAAAGCCAGGAATGCTGCCTTCAAAGCGGGAGATCAGGTGGGCCTGAAGGCAGCCAGAAAGAACCTGACCCAGGGCATCAGTGAGGCCAAGGAGCAGTATTCCAGGAAAATAGCTCACCGTTTCAAGGACAGCAAGGATACACGCAGTCTGTGGCAGGGAATACAGACCATCACAGACTACAAACCCCCCCCCAGACCTGTGACAGCTCAACCTCTACGCTGAATGAACTGAATGAGTTCTTCGCTCGGTTTGAGGCAAGTAACAGCACACCTGCACAAAAATTCCCCCCCTCTCCTGATGGCCAGGTGCTGGCGCTGTCCTCAGACAGCGTAAGGCGTTCATTCATCAAGATTAACGCCCGGAAGGCCTCTGGTCCTGACAACATACCTGGTCGTGTGCTGAAAGACTGTGCAGGGGAACTCGCAGCGGTCTTCACGGACATCTTTAACATCTCGCTGAGTCAGGCCATCGTCCCCACCTGTTTCAAAGCCACCACCATCATCCCTGTCCCAAAGAAGGCAACGCCCGCATGCCTCAATGACTATCGCCCAGTAGCACTCACCCCCATCCTGATGAAGTGCTTTGAACGGCTAGTCATGAAAAGCATCACATCTGTCCTCCCTGCCTCCCTGGATCCCTTCCAATTTGCATACCGACCTAATCGCTCAACCGACGATGCCATCTCCTCTGCCCTCCACACAGCTCTCACACATCTGGACACGAAGGACTCTTATGTTAGAATGCTGTTCATCGACTTCAGCTCGGCATTCAACACCATCATCCCCCAACAGCTCATCCATAAACTGGACAGTCTGGGGCTGAACACCTCAATGTGTAACTGGCTGCTAGACTTCCTGACCGGGAGACCACAGACAGTACGGATCGGGAGTAACACATCTAGCACCATCACATTGAACACAGGGGCCCCACAAGGATGTGTGCTGAGCCCCCTTCTATTCACCCTGCTAACACACGACTGCACACCATCGTACAGCTCCAACCACTTCATCAAGTTTGCGGACGACACAACAGTGGTAGGTCTCATCAGCAACAACGATGAGACGGACTACAGGAACGAGGTGAGCCGCTTGGCCTTGTGGTGCGGACACAACAATCTCACTCTCAACGTGGAGAAGACAAAGGAGATTGTCGTGGACTTCAGGAAGAGGGATGCACAACATGCCCCTCTGACCATCAACAGCACCGCAGTGGAGAGAGTGGACAGCACCAAGTTCCTGGGAGTGCACGTCTCAAAGGACCTGTCCTGGAGCAGGAACACTGCAGCACTGGCGAAGAAGGCTCACCAGCGCCTCTACTTTCTCCGCAAGCTGAAAAGGGCTGGAGCTTCAACCTCCATCATGTGCACCTTCTACAGAGGTGCCATAGAAAGTGTCCTGACCAGCTGCATCACTGTGTGGTTTGGTGCATGCACTGCATCCTGCCGCAAGAGCCTCCAGCGCATCGTGAAAGCAGCTGAGAAGATCGTCGGCACCTCCTTGCCCTCACTGCAGGACTTACACAGCAAACGCCTCACTCGGAAAGCCCACCGCATGGCAGGTGATCCCACACACCCACTACACAGCCGCTTTAGACTGCTGCCATCAGGGAGGAGACTGAGGAGTCTCCAGGCTCGTACCAGCAGACTGAGAGACAGCTCTGTTCATCAGGCAGTCAGAATGCTAAACACTCTGCCTGCTCTGCCTCCCCTCCCATTTGAACTGCCTTAACACAAAAAACTTTCTCACACATTACCACTCAACACAAAGTTTTTAACACTGGACTCTGTGTCATCAAACGGGTTATTCACTAAACTCTCGGTCATGTGTTCATTCAGTTTGCACTACTTCTCATATTTGCACTAATGTTTGTATTACATTACTGCCTATAGTCATACTACTGTTTACATTCACTGTTTACATTTATTAATACTGTTTACATTTATTACTACTGCTTTACATTTATTACTACTGTTTACATTTACACTACTTTTATCTACACTACTGCAGATACATATACAGCATTCTCTGACTAGCCTTATCTAAGGATGCCAAATGTGCCTTATGTGCCTCACTGCATATGCCACTTTGCCTCTATACCAACATCAACTACCTCATACATATACTGTGTACATTAACTTATATGCTGCTGTGCCACTCTTTGCAAATGTCAATGCTAGAACCTTCAGTTTATTAGATATACTTTTTATACTTTTTATACTACTATGCAAAAACTCAGGACAGTATTACACTTTTATTATTTCATTTTATGCTTATGTTCATTGGGTGTTTGGTGTTTTAGGGGTGTTTGGTGTTTCAGTGTTGGTGTTAATTTTCATACTTTTATACTATTATGAAAAAACTCAGGACAGTGTTACACTTTTTTACTATTTTATGCTTATGTGTATTAAATGTTTTAGTGTTTAGTGTTTAGATGGTTACTGTTGCACCGAGGGACTGAGAGAAATGCAATTTCGGTCCTGTGTATGTCCTGTACATATTGCAGTTCTGACAATAAAGTTGACTTTGACTTTGACTTTGATGACCTTTCTTGATCAGGCTGGTGGTGTTGTTGCTCCAGCTGAGGTTATCATTCATGTGTACACCCAAGTATTTGTAGCTGGAGACCACTTCCACTGCAGATCCACTTATGTTCAGTGGGGTGTGTGTTTGTTTGTTCCTTCTGAAGTCCACAATCATCTCCTTTGTCTTCTTCACATTCATGTGAAGGTTATTCTCTTTGCACCAGCTCTCCAGGCAGAGATGGGGACTCGAGTTTGGGACTCGGACTCGAGTCACACTTAAGTCGCAAAAACAGAGACTTCAGACTCGACTCGGACTTGCATTCAAAAGACTTCCAACTCGACTCGGACTCGCCATTTGAGACTCGTGAATAGGGTTGGGCATCGAGAATCATTCAGAACCGGGACTAACTGTCCGGTTTTCCCGAAATCGTTCAAAATAATAATTTGCGATTCCAATGTTCAATGCTAGTTTAGTTAGCCGACCGGAAGTAGCCGCCGCCGAAAACCAACGAAGAAGAATCCACCGGAAGTGTGCCTCCGGGATCGAAAGCGTACTAATTAATAAAATGACCAGTCAGGTCAGTGCAGCACTTGCAATAATTTTCTATCATGCAAAGGAGGGTGGAGAAGTAAAATAGTGTCCCGTCTTTGACGCGCTCCACCGGATTATTTTCGCTTCGTATCCGACCGGAAGTACAGAGTGGTCCGTCTGCAAAACGCTCCGCCGAACTTTTCGCTAATCGCTACCTCTTCGGCTCCATCAGGTAAATAAATAAACTATAAACTAGTCTCATACCAACATTAAGGCAGCTAACAAGTTATACTCCGCTTAAAGCGGTAAGTCAGCTCAAATACAAACACGATGCTAACGTTAGCTCGTTTTTTTTTCTTAGACAAACGACCTGAAATGGCTTCACAGTGTTCACCAGTGACTGTCCAAGGTAAATACGTCAGTGTAACCGAGTGCCACAAAACAGTTACAGCATATGTTGTGAAAAGGTTGCATCCCTTTTCAGATGTGGATTCAATTCAACCATGGATTGCACTTACATTGCACTCAAATCCAACACTTATTAACATTCTTAATTCATTTAAAGTTCTCTGTGTCTTTTAAAATGTTTTAATGTCTCTAGTTTTCATTATTATATAATTTCTGTTTATGTTCTCTTTCATTCCATTATGAGTGAATGTCACAGTTTGAAGAATTATTGAATAGGTTAGTTAGGCAATAACAACAGAGCTAATAATTGTATACATTCTCAGTCTTAAAAATGATTTAATAATCTCTTTTTACTGATAATACTGATAAACCTGTTGTTTGTTTAGGAACTTCCTGCAGTCTGTCCAGAAAGTCTCCACTGGAGGAGCGTTTTGCTGAGGAAAGGGCACAACATAATTTCACAGCTCCATGTCCATGAAGAAACAAATGGAGAGAGGGCTGCAGATACCAGGACATCCCACCAGCTGTTCTGTCTGAGGATCCTGCTGCTGGTGGTGGAACCAGGTTAGCCCATCAGTGGGAGCTCAGTAACATGACTGCAGCATCAGACACTGGACAATATTATATGTATAATAATAATAATACTGTATATGTTGGTGAGTCCTCCATGTTGGCTCTAATCTGCCCTGTGAGAAATTCATAGTAAGTAGTCATCCTGAAATAACTCTGGCTAAATACTCTGATGCATGCTCAATAATCCAGGTAGAAAAATCTAAAAAAGCTAAGTCTGGTCCTCTGGACATTCAAAAAATAAAACAAAACAAAGCAAAAAAAATGTAGAAACGTTTCGTCTTTCGTCCGAAAGACTTCCTCAGTCTGAGTTGCTGTGTTCAGCTCAGTCTTATAAATAGCACCCTCCCACAGTGTTGCACAACCAGTTGGCTGATGACAGCCTGAAACCAGCTGCTCACATGATCAAGGAGGGCCATCAGCCTAACAATGGATCATTAGCACCCTGATGGTTGTTTGCTATTCACAGAGGGCTGAGTGATACTAGCAATAACAGCATTGTAAGAGGGGGACAGTTGAACCCGGAGGCCTCATAAGACTGAGCTGAACACAGCAACTCAGACTGAGGAAGTCTTTCGGACGAAAGACGAAACGTTTCTACATTTTTTTTTGCTTTGTTTTGTTTTATTTTTTGAATGTCCAGAGGACCAGACTTAGCTTTTTTAGATCTGGCTAAATACTGTAGCTTTTTTATAACATGGAGTTAAACTCAAAGCAGTCTCCTCAGATAAATAGTGTTACCATTGTTTTTATATTAAAGTTTCTGTTAACTTGTTATTTTTATATTAAAGTTTCTGTTAACTTATTATTTTTATATTTGATTGTTTCTGTTCAGTGCCCTGAGACAACTTGTGACTTGGAGCTATACAGTATAAATAAACTGAACTGAATTGAATTGAGGAGAGACATTTAATGTAATGTTTTGGCCTCTACATTCAGATAAAAATAAGCTGTAACGTGTAGTCACTGCCTAAAAGGTTGTTAGCAGCTGCTACAAACAAGCTTAGCGTCAGTGTGTTAATCTAATGTTAACCTGGATATTTTTAAAAGGAGAGACATTTAATGTCCATTGTTTGCGAATGAATAGCATACATTCATTCACGGTGTCACTCAAATATTAGGGACTTGACTTGGACTTGACTTGGACTTGAGATCAGAGACTTGAGACTTGACTTGGACTTGAGATCAGAGACTTGAGACTTGTGAGCATCTCTGTCTCCAGGTGTTCCACCTCCTGTCTGTAGCTGGACTCATCATTGTTTGTGATGCATCCCACCACAACTGTATCATCTGCAAACTTTACAATATGACAGCCTGGATGTGTGGCTGTACAATCATATGTGAGCAGAGTGAACAGAAGAGGGCTCAGCACACATCCTTGAGGAGAGCCAGTGCTGAGGGTAATGGTGGAGGAGGAGAAGTTGTGGATCTTCACGGACTGTGGTCTGTTTGTTAAGAAGTCTAAGACCCAGTTACAAACGGAGGGGCTTAGTCCAAGTGTGGATAGTTTGTCTATCAGAGTTTGGGGGATCATGGTGTTGAAGGCAGATGTGAAGTCCACAAAGAGCATGCGCACGTATGAGTCCTTCTGATCCAGGTGGGTGAGAGCAATGTGGACCACAGAGGAGATGGCGTCCTCTGTTGATCGGTTCGCGCGGTATGCATACTGATGAGGATCCTCGTTGATGTTGACGGTTGTCTTGATGTGGGACATGACCAGTTTCTCAAAGCATTTAGCGACTATCGGGGTGAGGGCCACCGGTCTATAGTCATTCAGACCAGTCACTGTGGAGCTCTTTGGGACTGGGATGATGGTGGCGGTCTTCAGGCAGGTGGGAACTGACTCCAGTGCAAGTGAGGTGGTGAAGATGTCAGCCAGCACCTCACAGAGCTGGTCCGCACATTCCTTCAGAACTTTCCCTGGGATGTTGTCTGGTCCGGTTGCTTTATGAGGGTTGATCCTTCTGAGACTGCCTCTCACTTCTGCTGCGGTCACTCTGAGATGCTCTTCATCTGGTGATGAGGTGAGTCTGGTGCTAGCTGGTCTGTTTGGGTCTTCAAAACGTGCATAAAACTTATTGAGGGCATCAGGCAGAGATGGGTCCTTGGGGCATTGTTTGCTCTTGCCTTTGTAATCTGTTATGCATTTGATGCCCTTCCACATGCTCCGTGGGTCTTGTGAGGTGAACTGTCTCTCAATCCTCTGTGCATATGTGGCCTTGGCCTTCTTAATGCCAGCAACCAGCTCTTTCCTGCTCTTTCTCAGTTCCTCTGTGTTTCCAGACTTGAAGGCAGTGTCCCTGGCTGCCAGCAGGGTGCGGACCTCTTTATTTAACCAGGGTTTTGTGTTGGGGTAACATTTAACATATTTTTTTATGGATACATTTTCAGAGCATGTGCTAATATAACCCAGAACTGAGGAAGCATAAAGTTCCAGATCCACTGAGCTCCCATCAGTCGCTGCCTCCCTGAAAACAGACCAGTTTGTCTTCTCAAAACAGTCTCTCAGCATGGAGGTGCTATCTTGAAGCCACACTTTTATTTCTCTTTGTTCCGGCTTAGAGCATCTGAGTGGGGGAAGCTGTCCTGGGACCAAGATCAAAGAGTCGTGGTCAGAAGCCCCGAGCGGTGGGAGTGGCTTCAGGCGTGGACACTGAAATTAAAAATACCACATCATTATTTACATTTAAGAATTTAATCAAAACCAAATTATTACAGAAATATATATGAATTAGTTTTTTGCGTGTCATTTTGTAATTCGATAATTATGACTTATTTTTTATATTCTGTTACTTGTTGGTGATTTTTTTGTTTGAATTGACTGTTAGAAAAAGGGGGCAGATATAACAAGATTTTCTCTTCATTCTGCCACCCATCATTTTATTTCTTGATATTATGTAGTCACATTTGTACGGAGTGAATTTTTTTGTGTGTTATAATTATTTTAAAATGAATAAATTTAATTTAAAAAAAATCTGCATTTTCTGCCTTTTCAGCTTCTTTTCATAATTTTAGCTTTTTTCTTCTGTTTGTTTTGCTAACTTTTTTGTTGTGGCTTATTTCAGCTTTTGTTTGGGTTTAGCTTTTGTCAGCTC
Source organism: Garcialebias charrua (assembly GCA_038048925.1). Classification (NCBI taxonomy): domain Eukaryota; kingdom Metazoa; phylum Chordata; class Actinopteri; order Cyprinodontiformes; family Rivulidae; genus Garcialebias; species Garcialebias charrua. The sequence continues at coordinate 15,520 of JBBPBX010048131.1, read as the reverse complement.
TGTGCTAATTTCTGCTTCCTTCAACTCCTGTCAGCTTCTTTCTGCCCATTTCAGCTTTTTCAGCTATTTTGCTGCTCCTTTCAGTTTTTTTGCTGATTTCAGCATATATTTTTTTTCAGCTTTGTTCTGCTACATACAGGCTTTTATGCATTTTCTGTTTCTTCTTGTGTATTTCATTTTATCATCTTTGCTAATTTTAGCATTTTTCTGCTATTTGTTTTGCTATTATTTGTTGTTGTTGCTAATTTAAGCTTTTTAGTCATCTATTTAGCCTCTCTCTCTGCCTATTTAAGCTTATTCTGCTCCTTTATATTTCTGCTATATTCAGCTTTTTCTACACATTTTTGCAACATCAGTTGCATTAACAATGCAGCAATGGAAACTTTTCAGCCTGATTCAAATTCTTAAGGAGCTTTCAGCAAAAAAAACATTCAGCATTAACGCTGCATTTTCTCGAGAAATGTAATTTCTCTAGTCAGTCCCTCTATCTGTTTATTCCCTTTATCTTTGCAGTGGCAGCTTTTTATGTAAAGGTAATTTTAATACATTTCTGGAATCCTTCAGCGATGTGCTTCTGTGCTTCATCACCTGCATTTTAAACAACTTGCATACAAAGTGCAGACAATTTTGCTGTCCAGGAATGTATCCTCCAAAATCCAAAACTGTTGTAAAAAAATGCTTTTCTGGCTGTTTCACTTTCTTTTTCGTTCTTGCTTTTATTCAGTCTTTACATTATGTTTCGTGGGAGAGTGTGCAGTCAGAAAAAGATGGAAAGATTGCCACACAACAAAGCCAAGAGCAGGAGAGACAACTGCACAAATTCAAAAAAAGATTAAGCACACATGCGCTGTATTTTTTTGCTGGAACATGTTAGACTTTATAGTTTGCAGTGTAAAGATAGGAAATGACTCTATGAGCAGTATAAACAAGATTTCAGTGATAGTCATGGAAACTGACTGTTCTTTTGAAATGTGGAAGCAGATACCGAGCAAAATAGAAAGAAAGCAGTAAAATGTGAAGAAAACTAATACGACAATCGTTAAGACATTTCACAGTTGACACTATGCACATAAATCTAGCATTCTGAAACAAATTACAGTTGTTGCAGGGTTTAACAGAAAAATGATGTGAACGTTTTGATAGAAACACAAATGTGATCCCACAAAGATGTGCACATCGCAGTGCAATAATTTGTAAGTGCTCAAAACTCCCCTGAAGGAACATGGCAACTGATTACAAAGCTATCAAGCTCTGTGAAGACCCCACTGTAATTTATGGCAGTCATTATCACTGTTAGCTTCTCAACACACACACACACACAAACACGCACACACAAACACACACACAATCCTGATAAACAAAGCACAAACGTAAGGAGTTCTCAGAAATAAAAGTCAGATTGTTTTTAATTAGAAATTACAGGCTGCAACGTTCAAACAAGACAAGTGTTTAAACAGCTACAAATTGTTGTGTTTTATTTATTTGTTTATTTTGTCAGGCTTTTTGTTCCAACAATTTTAAAACTGAAAAAAAAAAAGGGTGGGGGGGGGCAAACCACATCTTTAACTTGGAGTTATTAAAAGAAAAAAAATGTGTGCGAGAAAAAAAAAGGTGTAATATAGAGCGTTATTTAGCTGGGGTACATTTATATTTTAGGATCAGGTGTAAATGGCGGGTGATCATGTAACTGCCCGTGTTCATTATTTTGTTTGGTTGTCTGTTAGCAAAATGTATCGTGAACCAGAGGACATGCTTTTTGAAGGAACTTTGAGAAATCAATAAATGAATGTACATTTACAACTTAATAGTAAGTAACTTGTGGTGTTAACACAATTCTGCCATAACTATATATATGAAAACTAGATATTGTAATTAGCACTGCAATCCTTGGAGGTGCTTCAGTGAATTGTGCACTCTTCTTGTAAAATAGCTGAGGCAAAGACTTCAAATAAAGCAGAGGACAGTTTAGAGTCAGAGGTTTATCTGCGGATTGAAACGTGTTTATACTGTCGGTCTAAAATGTGAAGCCGAGGAGCTTTGACGTGCCGATGAGCACTTATGGCCATAAGGCTCTGAACCATCTCAGACTCTCAGTAAAGCATCCGTTCTAAGTTTCTTTTAAACAACGGTCACTTCTGCATCTAAAAACAAGCGCAGGCAACTTTAAAGGTTGAAGCTTTAAAATGAAAACCTAGACCAGAGGATGAGGATGCATATGCTTATGCAGTCACAATTTGTTGGACTCAAACAATTTTCAAATATTTTCTGATTTTTTAAATTCTATTTATCAAAATGTTGGGTTTGATTAGTGTGCTATGACTTTTTTATGCTATGATTATTTATTAATTAATTTACCTTCTTTCACAAATCCTATTACTATACACTTCTACTCTATTTACCTGATTATTTTGATGCTTTTAGATTTACTTTTGCTTGTTTTAGTTTGAATTGTACAATTTTGGGGGGTTGTTAAGGTTGTTTTTAGATCCCCCACCCCTCTCCTCTTTATTTTAAGCTTAAGTCTGATTTAGCACTTTCAGCTAAATTTAGCATGCACATTCAGCACTCATCACACACACTACATTTTTGCTGAAAATATTTTTTTTTGTTTTCTTCCAGTAGCCTGTATAGTTCAGTTTGGGGCTAAAATTGCATGTGCTGATGTTAACATCCATCCATCCATCCATTATCTTCCGCTTATTCCGAAATCGGGTCGTGGGGGCAGCAGCTTGAGCAGGGAGGCCCAGACATCTCTTTCCACAGCCACCTCTTCCATCTCTTCTGGGAGGACTCCAAGGTTTTCCCAGAACAATTGAGACATAGTCTCTCCAGCGTGTCTTGGGTCTTCCCTGGGGGTCTCCCCCCCAGTTAGACATGCCCAAAGCACCTCCCTAGGGAGGAGCCCAGGGAGCATACTTACCAGATGCCCGAACCACCTCAACAGGCTATATGCCACGGACTCCCGTTCCAGCACTTCCGCATTCATTACCCGTGTGGCGCACTTCCGGTTAGCGGGAATGACACGGACATAAATGACTAAATACAACAAAACATCTACATACACACCAATAATGACTCTATACACATATAAATCCATATAAATCTATAGCGATGCTTCCCCTACGGATAGCCGCGATAAATTGTCGCCCTAACCCCCCCTCGGCGGGGGAACGGAACAGCTGTACCCACCGGTGGGCGGACAAGACGGAACTCACTTGTAGTGCCAGTAGCTCGCAGCCGCTTCCCGTTTCGGGTCGTTGTCATGGTCTGCTACTAGGAGCTAACGCTAACAACAACGGCAGTGGATGGGACCTGGAAGTGGCGGACGTGGGTTGTATTTTAACGGAAGTACGTCACCGCCACCCATGGCATATAGTCTATTGGCTCCTGTCAAAGCGGAGGAGCAGCAGTTCTACTCTGAGTCTCTCCCGGATAACTGAACTTCTCACCCTTTCTCTAAAGGAGAGTCCAGCTACCCTGTGGCAGAAACTCATTTCAACCGCTTGTATTCGCGATGTCATTCTTTCGGTAGCTACCCAGAGCTTGTGACCATAGATGAGGGTAGGATCATAGAACGACCGGCAAACAGAGAACTTTGTCGTATGTTATGTACTCTGGGGGCACCTTAAGAGGGTGAGTGTTTTTAAACCTCCATGTTGTGTGTATGTTGGCTGCAGCCTGCTGGAGCTCTGCAGTCTGTTAAGAAGCACCTTTTTTTACCCAGCCTCTAATCAGGCTTGATTGGTCAGGGCTGCTGCAACCTGCTAGAGCTCCCTTTAAAAGCCTGAGGCTGAGAGCTGTAAGGTGCAGAGTTGTGAAGGAACAAGCTGATGTGAACAAACAAGCTGATGTGAACAAACAGAGGCTTGTTTGGTGGAGTTTCTGCTGAAAGCTAAGCAAAGTGTTGGGAGCCAGCTGAGGTTGGTTTTGTGACAAGAAGAATGTTGTTGGAGTGACTTGGACACTGTTTTAAAAGGTAACCAAGTTTGATGACAGCCACTGTGCTGTATTTTGTACATGTGTTTCAGAGGTGTATTTCCACCCACCCTGGCCACTGTGTTGTGTGCTCCTTTAAGGAGTTGTAGTGAGTATTTGCATGCTCGTGAGGACTCTATAGAGAGTTTGTGTTGGAAGCACTGTTAGTGCTCGTATGACCTCTAGTTTACTGAGAGGTGAGGACTTGAGCACTGAGGCTCAAGTGTGTTTAGCTTGTAGAGCTGTTGGGTTGGTGTCTGTCTGTAAGACCGGCATTGTGTTTTTTCCTCTTTCTTTTTATAACTTTCATGATCAGGTGGGCTTGGTAGTCCTGTTTTCGTTTTTTGTTTATATTTAACTGGTGTTTTTACAGGTATATTGTGGTCTGGATCAGTTTTGACAGCCTTGTATAGGGTTGGCCTGGTTTGGACTGCGTTATATTAAGTTTGGCCAGCTCATCTGATCCCCCTTTCAGTTGTTACTTTTGTTTCTTTTGTTCCTGATGTGGGCGCCAGAAGAAGGACGATGGGCTCCAGACCTGAGGAAGCTGCCGGAGATGACCTCGCCAGCGACCAAAGTTCTTTAGTCTAGTTTAAATGCCTTTATAATTCATGGGTCAAAAATGACCCATAGGACGATCTTTGGACCCTAGTGGTGTACAGCCCACATGGAAACCTAGACAAAAACAAAGTATCACTTTTTGTAATGATGGGGTCACTTTAGGAAAAGTCATAAAATTTCAAGTTGGAAAAATATAGTTTAATAAAGTTTTTGTTTAAACCTTTTTCCTGTGTCTTGCATCACTTTATATGTTTACTGTGATTGTAGTTTTCTTTAATTTCTTTTTGATAAGTGCAAATGCCTATTGCCAATGTGACGTGTGCTGCTGACCACTTGACCAGGTCACCCTTGTAAAAGAGATCTCGATCTCAACGGGCTCTACCTGGTTAAATAAAGGTGATTGATTGATTGATGTTTTGATCCTACGGGTCATAACACCGTACAGCTCAGCTCTCTCTTCCCCACAACGGACCGGTACAGAGTACGCAATACTGCAGACTAGGGATGGGGCCGATCCGATCCAGTATCGGTATCGGCTTCCGATACCAGCATAATTTAAGTATCGGATTTTCCAACCTGCTGATATTTCCAATCCGGCTTCAAAGAGCACTTGTGTTCCACCATATTCTATGACTGCTGTCTTAACATTGTGTGAGTTAAACCCAATGAAGACACTCTAGGCCTCACAACAGGAAACACCAAACTTTAATAGCACACAAGAGGCAGGTCTATATCACAGACGTCCTTCTCACTCATGGTGCAGCTGGAAAACTGAGAAACAGCTAAGCATTATGGGAAAGACAACACAGTCCACTCCCCTTAACCACTACGGGAGTGGATTTTGTTGTCTTTCCCATAATGCTTAGTGGTATTTTAGTTTTCCAGCTGCACCATGAGTGAGAAGGACAATGAAAAAACGGTAAGCATTATGGGAAAGACAACACAGTCCACTCCCCTTAATCACTACGGGAGTGGATTTTGTTGTCTTTCCCATAATGCTTAGGACGTCTGTGATATAGACCTGCCTCTTGTGTGCTGTTAAGGTTTGGGTTTCCTGTTGTGAGGCCCAGAGTGTCTTCATTGGGTTTAACTCACACAATGTTAAGACAGTCTCAGTTCAAAAAATTCATTATTACAGCCTCATATACCTGAACCATATCAGATCGGAAAGTATCGGTATCGGCCGATACTCAGATTTAAGTATCGGATCAGATCGGTAGTAAGAAATGTGGATCGCTACTGCAGACATTGATGTTCACATAATAAACTGAAATGTTTTCTCAGCAAGGGCAGCATGGTGGCGCAACAGGTCAAGCTGATGCCTCTCAGAGAGCAGGTCCCCAGTTCAAATCCAAATCCGGCGGCCTTTCTGTGTGGAGTTTGCATGTTCTCTCTGTGCATGTGTGGGTTTTCTCAGGGTACTCCAGTTTCCTCCCACAGACCAAAAACATGCATGTTAGGCTGACTCTAAATTGTCCCTAGGTGTGAGTGAGAGCGTGAATGGTTGTTTGTCTCGTTTGTCTCTATATACCATACCATACCATACCATTTTATTTATAAAGCACTTTAAACAGGAACAAGTCCACACCAAAGTGCTGGACAAACAAACACGCAACAGGCAACACAGACAATGAAGTACAACACGAAAAACATAAAAACATTGCAGATCATAAATCAAACGATCCAATACAAATCAGCTGGCATTGAAAGCGATGGAGTAGTAGTGAGTTTTTAACCGGGATTTGAAAACCGAGAGGGAGGGGGCCTGTTTGATGAGCAGCGGTAACTCGTTCCAGAGTCTTGGGCCTGCTACAGAGAACGCCCTGTCACCTCTGCGCTTAAGGCGAGTTTCTGGAACTATTAAGAGTACCTGATCCTCTGACCTCAAAGCACGTGGAGGGACATATGGGTGTATCAGATCCGAGAGATAGGCGGGGGCGAGACTGTTCAGCGATTTGTAGACATACATGAGAATTTTGAATTGGATTCGAAGATGAACCGGTAGCCAGTGAAGGGAGGCCAAGACTGGTGTAATGTGCTCTCTTTTGCGTGTGCTGGTTAGAAATCGGGCAGCTGCGTTCTGAACCAGTTGTAATCGTGCAATGGTGGCTTGACTGACGCCAAACAGAAGTGAATTGCAGTAATCGAGCCTAGATGTAATGAATGCAGACATTGATGTTCCTGTTCCTATATGGCCCTGTGATGGACTTGCGACCCATCCAGGGTGTACCTTGCCCCTCGACCAGTGATTGTTGGATATGGGCAACGGGAACCCTGTGACCCAAAATGGAAGAAGCGGGTAAACTCTAATGGATGGATGGATGATGGATGGATGATTTTTCAGCTTGTGTGTTGCCTAACTGTGACTCAGCAGACTCAAGGCAAAGTTTGTTTTGATAGGATTGATACCTTTTTTTCATTCTTGAAGTCTGAAAGTAAATGTGAAGAGTTGTTTTGGGTTGTGGGTTTGGACTTCACGAGCTGAAAGCCTTTGGCGTCAACAACAGCACAGAAACTCGATGCACACACAGTCCCCAGGTGTCCAACATAGTAAACACATTATACACATGCTTCCAATTTGTTTTATTTTATTATTTTTTCACTTTCAAGAACAGATGTGATTGAGGTTTTGCAGCAGTCGGGTTGATGTGTCCCTCTGTTCACCTCCCTGCAAACACAGAGCCTCTCACATAAAAGCACAAATTAAGCTATAAGGGCAAACACAAATGCTAACCTTCTGCAGAGGAAAATGAACTTTACTGAGCCCACATGTGTAGCGCCACTGCTGCAGGCTCATTCCAAATATGGACACCATAAAAGTTCTGTTTACTTGTCCAACTATACTAAAAAAAGATTCTTCTGGTGAACCAGCAATTAGTTACAGAAACACCACAGAACCACAAGCTCCCACTGCAGCTTTCAAAAGCATTCGATCAGGCTCAGAGGGAGAGCACTGAATGCAGGAGAACTTCGATTATTTTCTCCGACACTACAGAACGCTGTTAATCAGGTGCCGAAACATTCAGATCACTATATTTTTCCACTGCCCCCCACCGCTGACACGAACATAAACCACGTCAACATTCACGTCAGCAGAGGCAAGACACAGGCAGAGAGGATGTTTCTTTACATGGAAAATTAGAGCAGAAAATAAAATCTATTTTTTATGGTTATTTTTTGAAGGGACAAAAATGACAAGAGTTGCATAAATGTGTTTAAATGCTTATTTTTATACGTCTGAATTCTCTAACTGCTATTTCTAAGATTAATATAAGTATTTTTCCATCCATCCATCCATTATCCTTTACTCGCTTCTTCCATTTTTGGGTCATGGGGGTCACTGGTGCCCCTGTCCAGCAATCACTGTGCGAGGGGCGGGGTACACCCTGGACGGGTCGCAAGTCCATCACAGAGACACATAGACACAAATGAGACAAACAACCATTCACTGTCTCAGTCACACCTAGGGACAATTTAAAGTCACCAATCAGCCTAACATGCATGTTTTTGGTCTGTGGGAGGAAACCCACGCATGCATGGAGAGAACATGCAAACTCCACTCAGAAAGGCCCCCAGACCGGGATTTGAACTAGGGACCTGCTTGCTGAGAGGCGACAGCTCTACTAGTTGCGCCACCGTGCTGCCACTTAAGACAGGAACACAAAATATACTGATAACCTATAAAAGTAACAAATTCTGACAGTTATCACCAACAACTCAACTCTACTTTATTTAGGTAAATTTCAAAAAAATTACAAAAAAGGAAAACAATATAAAATGGTAAATAAATATTTTACCAGGAATAGGCTTATACGTGCCTACCCTATTCACAGACTCAGCAGTCTACATAACAACAGATATCTACTGTCCATGTACATACATAAGTACACATACAGACATTTACCGTAAATTTAAATATGCACATACTCACATTACACACATACATGGTTACACAATACATAAATACATCTACGTATAAGCTTTTATAATTTTACATTTTAAGGCTCTTTTAAAGCTCACCAAAAAGCACATAATTTGAGATCATCATTCAGTTCATTCCACAGTTTCACACCAATAACTGAAGTACATCTAGATTTTACTTTACTTTTCTCTTTGCCTTGTTCACATATTAACAAACCTTGTAAATTATATTTACTCTCTCTTAACTTAAACACTTTCTGAATTCCAGATGGAATACTTTTATTCAGTGCTTTATACATTATTTCCAGTATCTTTATATAAACAATGTCATTAAATTTAAAGTATTACTTTGAGAATAAAAACTTTATTACTTGGTTTATAATGTCCCACTTTATTAATAAGCCTAATTGTTTTTTTGTACGTTCATTAGTACGTCAATAGCTGTTTTATTTGCATTTCCCCATACAGGTATTCCTGAGCAATATGACAAGTGGGGCATAACCAAGGAAGAGAATATAATATGCAAGCCTTTTACATTTATTAAATCTTCTGTTTTAAACAATGTTCCAATGGTTTTTGCAATTTTATTTCTAATATATTCAATATGAGGCTTTCAACTAAGTTTGTTTCAGAATGATACCTAAAAAGGTTGTCTCATAAACTGTCAATTTCAACTCCACTTGTAACTTTACATTATTGTAAATGTGATTACCAGAAAATACCATAAATTTAGTTGTTTTTCATGTAAAGATATATTATAATCAAACCACTTTTTTTAAACCCAGCTAGCCCTTTTTCTACTATTTGTATTAGTTCATCCATTTTCTTTCCAGGAAAAAAAAGTTTGTATCATCAGTAAACATTATAAATTTCAAAATACTTATACAATATTGTAAAAATAAAAAATATATAATTTAAATATAGTATAAATAATGTAGGTCCTAGAACTGAGCCTTGAGGAAGACCACATTTCATAGTTTCAATTTGTGACTTTGTGTTGATAATTTGTACATATTGTAACCTATTACTCAAATAACTCTTTAAAGGGGACCAAAAGATGCAAAATTCACTTTTTAATGTTTTTTTTTACTCAACTTTGGTTATGTACTTCTTAAAAAAACAGTCATAGGGCCAACAAAATGCACCCAGTGGTATATTTACTCTAATTACATTTATTTTTCAGTGATATAAACGTCTCGTTTTCAAATCCTGGCGCCACCCCAACCTGAGTCCAGCCCCTCACCTAGCAACCGCTGGTGATGCTCCACCCACTTCAGTATAAAAGACGTCACAGTTGTTTTTCCTGAGTTCATTTCAGAGTTCGATGTTTCGTTGTTGTTAAAATGCAGTACCGCTAATAACTAATTATCTATCAGTAAAAACAAAAAAACTTATTTACGGGCTCTTAAATCAACCGGACGACTGCTCACGGACCATATCCGTTCAGCGCCGGATGTGGTCCGTCAAAAAAAAGCGGTGCTCGCACTAAGCAGTTAGCAGCCAGTGTGTTACTCTGCAGCCTTATTGCTTGTTTTCGAAGAGTCAGACGAAGAGTTTTTAACATGGAGGGTGAACTTATGGATGTTTCTCAGCGGCCTACGCGACGCGTCAGCGCCTCATTTGCCCTGCCCAAAATGGCGTCTGCCTCTGGGTCTGACTCAGGGTCCCCTTTGGAGGGCGGAGTTAATGTAAACAGATTTTTGAAGGGCGTGGCCTTATCATAAACAGCTCGTTCAGAACGGAAGTCAGAAAAGGCACAACTAGAAAGGGGATATTTTATTATCTAAGAATTATTTTGTGCATTAAATGAACATGGTCTGGATAGCCCACAGACATACAATAAAAATTTATAGGACCAATAATTGGTCCCCTTTAACCACTGATGTGTAACACCCCCGTAAGTCACATTGTTCACATTTCCACAGTAGTCGTTCATGGTCAATAGTGTCAATTGCCTTACATAAATCAATGAACACACCCACTCTAATGAGTTTCTGATCAACTGCTAGCGTGATATCTCATAACGTTATTTTTAAAGGGATTGTGACATGATTTTTTTACTATTCATAAAATTGCTCAATATATATATATTTTATCATTTAAATATGTTTGTTTTTGCATACAAAATGATAAATCACTTTAATTTTGCTTTAAAAGTGATTTTGAACTTCAAGCCGTGTTTAATCATGGGAAATCCCATTACACACGAACGCACCATCTGTGATGTCACACCGGGCAGAGCTCTGGGCTTGTCACAGTGCGCAGGTATGAGCAGCTCGACATGAAGGAAGTCTGATACAGCATCAGACCTAAATTAGATCCTGTTGTTTCTTGTTCCATCACCCAAACTATTTTCTGCTTCCCAAAATGAAGACAAATAGCTCAAATCTTCACATAGATTGCTAAATTCGTCCAGTTTTAAATTGTCCGCTATTAAAGACACCACAGCCCTCTGCCCAGTGTGACATCACATATGGTGCGTTCGAGTGTAATCGGATTTCCCATGATTAAACACGGCTTGAAGTTCAAAATCACTTTTAAAGCAAAATTAAAGTGATTTATCATTTTGTTTGCAAAAACAAACATATTTAAATGATAAAATATATATATTTTGAGCAATTTTATGAATAGTAAAAAAATCATGTCACAATCCCTTTAAGTTTTGATATGAACAGCTGTATTTCTCAAAATAAGATGACAGTTTACAAGATCGTCTTGTGATCTTTTAAATCACACCTCTGTTTCAGGTCTGTATGCATTCTTTTTTAAATATGGGTTCTTTATATTTATTTATTTTTGGTTACCAGCTCTTAATCTTTGACCTTTCACTTTGGCTCTGAACTTTTTTTTTTTTTTTACTCATAGACTTTCATTTCTGCTTCCCCAATCGTTTGCCATCTCACTTGGGCTTCTGACCGCACCGTTCCACTCAGAGCAGATGAGTGTAGCAGCTGAGATAAGGAGTTGGTCTCCATCTCCTTCTGTCCCTCCATGACAGATACAAACATCAGCTGTAATCATTTGTTATAGCAGCTTTGCAACATCTACAAGGGAAGCATCACCCTAATTAAAACCTGTTATGTTCCTCCTGCTCATTCCTAATACTGTAACAACAAATGTTTAGGTAGAGTAATATTAACACAAGCTGGGCATGTTTCTAAGGACTGAGGGGTTCATATTATGTTATAAGAGAGGAAATAGTTTGTTCTTTGATTAGACAGGCAAAGTATTCATTTGAAGAAAATCCACAAAGGTATTGTAAAAATTATAGACAACAACTGCCAACATTTAGACATTTATTAGAAGCTTTTCCAAATAAATATACTTGTTGTATATGTAGTGTCCATCCATCCATCCTAAAAGACAAATGTCCTCAAAG
>JBBPBX010048129.1:0-25883 GCA_038048925.1 Garcialebias charrua | reverse complement strand
AGTAGTTCCAGACACACCAGAGGATGTCAGAACACAGGTGCACACGCTCCTTCAGGAAAGAGTTGACCCTCTGAGCGACAGCGATTGATTTGGAATGGACATTTGTTTGGAGGCTTTTGAGTTGGCACGTCGCACACTCCCACATTTGTTTTAACTTTTGTCTTGTTATATATTTTCCCTTTTTACTAACAACATGGACCAATAACATTGGGTTGCACTGTGTTACTGGTGCCAATTTTTCACATATTTGGAGATTGGCCCAGTCCTAAGCGGGTAAAGATTATGTAATGATGGATATTTACATGTGTGTTTTGTTTTTCATTATGCTGTCACAATTTATTATTATTATTATTATTATTATTATTATTATTATTATTATTTACCAAAAATTGTCTTCCAAACAAACAGATTCGCACTTTTTGTGCCAGAACCCTCAAATAAGAATATGCAGAGCTCCTTGACTGACCCATACTTTGTTTGATGGATATGATTTGCACTTTGCTTGTTTCTTAAGTGTAATAGAATTATTATTTTTTACTTGCAGCTGTTTTACATTCAACAACTCAAAGGTCACACCTGTCCAAGTAGGATCACATGGCAGAACAAGCAGTGGTCAAAGTATCAAGTAGAGACTTTTGGTACAGTCATGCAGTTTTGTATTTTATTACACATGTTGCTATGACATGGTCTTTTTTTATTCTTTAAGAGGATGGATGGAAGATGGATAAAAGGGTCCACAGTGCTCAGGTGTTTATTCTAGATGCAGACACGACAGTATTTACAACAAAACTTACCCAGTACTTGTTTTCTCATACCTAAAATAAACATTATTTGTTCATTTTCACAAGCGATGGTAGTCCAAGAGCATGGGCAAAAAATTAAAAATAAAATAACAACTCACTGGTTTGGTTCATTCATGTCACCATGCATTTTTTCACAGCTGTCAGGCTCAACTGTAACCTGCATGACTTTTAATCCCTTCAGGTTTTATGTAAAAAATATAATAAACAATTGCATATCTCAATGTCAGATTAAAAGCAAGAGTGATGCAAATAACAACAACTGAGACCTTTTACAAGGGCACACTGTGGGGCAGTGTGTCATCTTTTAAATGTCCAAGTGGGTCAAAAAGTGTCAATAAGTGTAAAGAGTTAGGTTTAGTTATGTATATTACATGTAACATTCCTGATGCATTTATTTATGTTTTGGGTTTGAGGATGGGAAAGATGCAGTGTATTAAGACATAAGCTATGTTGGAGCAGCGTAACCATCTGTGGTGAATTGCTACAGCGTAGCTGTGTTGTTTATCAGTACAGTATGTTCTTATTTGAATGAGCCTGTGGTTATGTATAAATGTTAGTCTTCTGTCAGCATATAGCCATCCTCTCATCCTCCATCTTCTGGGTCTATCCAATTACACCCCATCCTTTATCCAGGAAATCTAAAATAAATGATTTCAAAGTAACTGTTCTTGTCAATCACTCCCAGTGATGTTGCACATGTTCATGATCAGAGAGTACTTCACCACAACAAGCTGCATGACTTGTGTCTCTGATAGTGTTTTGTTTGATGCAAAATACATTTTTAGCACTTTTTCTCTTGAACAAAGGACTTTATGAAAGTATGTTACAATTATGTTTGCTAATCAGATTGTGTACTGTTCACAATATTATAAAACATGTTCTTCATAAAAGTTGTTGTTATTGTGACATAATGAGAGATGAGGAGAAAATGTACTTAACATGTTTGACTGGAGGAGGAATATTTTTTGCTCAATTTATGTAAAGAGCACATGAGTTTTGTAGTTTTTATTCATTTTGGCTGTACAGATAACGGTACTCACTGAAAAATATATCTGGGGTTTTACAGAAGATTCCAAGGAATTTTAATTTGCACAGGCACATTATTATTAGTATTAATAATAATAATAATAATAATAATAATAATAATATATTATTTTTATTACCCTAATGCCAGAATTAATAATAAATAATAAAGACTGGCATTTTTGATTTAATGTAATTATCTACGCCACTAGAGGGAGGCAACAGTACACCCCTTCACCTTGTTAGCTGCCCTGATTAAAGCCTAAAGGAAATATGGAATTTTTTTAAACCATATTTATTGAAACCACTAATATTGGAAGAACACCATTTTTGTAATTAATATCTAATAAACACTTTGATCAGACATGACCTACTCCAATAATTTTTTAATGGCGAAGAGAACAGGCAATAGTAACACGGACCAACGACACGAAGCAACAGCAAGGACCAACGACATGAACTACATATGCAACGAACACATATGCAACGAACACATATGCAATGAGCACATATTCAACGAGCACATATGCAATGAGCACATATGCAGCGAACGCATATACAACATAGACATATGCAACATAGACATATGCAACATCTACATGCAGCAAAGACCAACTACATCTACAGTACCAACAACACATATGACTTGTGCTTATGCAACATCTACATGCAACATAGACCAACTACATGTACCAACGACACAAATGACTTCTGCTCATTTTTGAAACAAATGGAACCTCATAAAGTGAGTTGTAATAAAATCAGCCAATCTGTCTGATCAACACAGACTGAAATCATCTGATGACTAAACAGTGATGTCATCATGTGATGAACATCTGCTCTTCACATCTGGGCTTCATGTCATCCCATGTGACTGTGTTTGACATGACACAGTGAATCTCTTGGGTCTCTTTCAGAGCTGCAGACTTTTCAGGACAATCTTTGTTTTGCTTTAATCTGCAGATGAAGGAGGGAACATGGCGTTACATTTCTGCTTCCATCATGTCCACAGTCTGTCAGTGGATCTGATCCAGAGTCACAATCAAGACGTCTGCTTTAGAAAAACTCTTGGACTCTTTTCTATTGCAACTTGTCACTTCAGCTCAGAACATTTGGACTGAGTGGAAGTCAGTGAGCAGTTCCAGGTGGAAAGATGATCTGTTTGCTTCCTGTTCCTGTCAGCTCCAACTGTTCACGTCCACACGCAGGAAAATGCTGCTGATATCAAGCTCTCAAGGTTCACAACATGTCAGCAGGTGCTGGTGGTGGGAGGTTCTTGTTCAGCTGAGGGGAGACATGGACCAATGCTTCAGAGTACGAGGTTCCATTTGTTTCAAAAATGTGCAGAAGTCATTTGTGTCGTTGGTACATGTAGTTGGTCTTTGCTGCATGTACTTGTAGATGTTGCATAAGCACAAGTCATATGTGTTGTTGGTAGATGTAGTTGGTCTTTGCTGCTTGTAGATGTTGCATATGTCTATGTTGCATATGTCTATGTTGCATATGTGCTCATTGCATATGTGCTCATTGCATATGTGCTCATTGCATATGTGCTCATTGCATATGTGCTCATTGCATATGTGTTTGTTTCATATGCGTTGCGTTCGCTGCATATGTAGTTCATGTCGTTGGTCCTTGCTGTTGGTTCGTGTCGTTGGTCCGTGTTGCTATTGCCTGTTCTCTTCGCCATTAAAAAAATCTTGAAGTAGTTCATGTCTAATCAAAGTGTTTATTAGATATTAATTACAAAATTTTTGTTCTTTCAATATTAGTGGTTTCAATAAATATGGTTTAAAAAATGTCCATCTATCTCGTATTTCCTTTAGGCTTTAATCAGGGCAGCTAACAAGGTGAAGGGGTGTACTGTTGCCTCCCTCTAGTGGCGTAGATAATTACATTAAATCAAAAATGCCAGTCTTTATTATTTATTATTAATTCTGGCATTAGGGTAATATTATTATTATTATTATTATTATTATTATTATTATTATTATTATTATTATTATTATTATTATTATTATTATTATTATTATTATTATTATTATAATAATCTAATACTAATAATGTGCCTGTGCAGATTAAAATTCCTTGGAATCTTCTGTAAAACCCCAGATATATTTTTCAGTGAGTACCGTTATCTGTACAGCCAAAATGAATAAAAACTACAAAACGCATGTGCTCTTTACATAAATTGAGCAAAAAATATTCCTCCTCCAGTCAAACATGTTAAGTATATTTTGTCCTCATCTCTCATTATATATGTCACAATAACAACAACTTTTATGAAGAACTTGTTTTTCTTTCGGCTTTTCCCTTTTCAGGGGTCGCCACAGCGAGTCATCCTCCTCCACCTCACTCTGTCCTCTTCTTCCTCTGTCCTCACTCCAACTACCTCCATGTCCTCTCTAACTGCATCCATAAATCTCTTCTTTGTCTTTTTCCTGGCAGCTGCATTTCTAACATCCTTCTACCAATATATCCACTGTCCCTCCTCTGGACATGTCCAAACCACTGTCCCTCCTCTGGACATGTCCAAACCATCTCAGTCTGGTCTCTAACTTTATCTCCCAGTGTTTCAACATGTGCTGTACCTCTGATTATCTTGATCTTATCCATCCTTGTCACTCCTAAGGAGAACCTCAACATCTTCATTTCTGACACTTCCAGTTCTTTCTCTTGTCTTTTTGTCAATGACACTGTCTCCAGACCATACAACATAGCTGGTCTCACCACTGTCTTGTAAACTTTTCCTTTGACCTTTGCTGACACCTTTTTGTCACAAATCACTCCTGAAACTTTTCTCCATCCACTCCATCCTGCCTGGACTCTCTTCTTCACCTCTTTACCACATTCCCCATTTTCCAGGACAGTGGACCCCAAGTACTTGAAGTCCTGCACCTTCGTGACCTCTGATCCTTGTAGCCTCACTGTTCCACCTCCTCCCTCTCATTCACATTCTGGCTCTTCAGAAAGAATAAGTTTTATAACAGGACGCAGTGTTCATAATCAAATAATTGAGAGGCTGTGGAGAGATGTTTGGTATGTTGTCACTGTGAACTACCGCTATGCGCTGCAATATCTGGCTGATACTGCAGATTTTAATCCGGATAACCAAGTGCATTTGGCTTGCATTCATTTTGTAATAATGCTCCCAAGACTAAACCGGCATTTAGAGCTATTTTCTGTGGCTTGGGATAGGCATTCACTGTCCACAGAACAAAGCAGATCACAGCAAAAATTGTGGATATGGGGTCAATTACTAGCAAACCTTTCTATACCTGACCCTTCATGCGAGCAGGTTTGAATTCTTACTGTTCAAGTATTTAATGTGTTGCTCTCATTATATGCCATTGTTATGGTAAATGGAGTTTACTTATATAGTGCCTTCCAGCCCCCTTTGAGGAGCCCCAAAGCGCTTTACAGTACCAGCCATCCACCCATTCATACACACATTCATACACGCATTCATACACTGGTAGCGGCAGACTGCCATGCAAGGCGCTGCCAGTCCTACCGGGAGCAACTCGGGGTTAAGTGTCTTGCCCAAGGACACAACGACAGATGATGTGGGGAAGCGGGATTCGAACCTCCAACCTTCCGATAGGGGGTCGGCTGCTACTACCCCTGTGCCACGGCCGTTGTTAATGTTATTATTGACTTTTTCAGATTGATGATTATCTTTATGGGGTTGACTGGGAAGGACCAACCCCGATCAACAGAGACTGTAATAGTTCCAGACACACCAGAGGATGTCAGAACACAGGTGCACACGCTCCTTCAGGAAATAATTGACCCTCTGAGCGACAGCGATTGTTTTGGAATGGACATTTGTTTGGAGGCTTTAGAGTTGGCACGTCGCACACTCCCACATTTGTTTTAAATTTTGTCGTGTTATATATTTTCCCTTTTTACTAACAGCATGGACCAATAACATTGGGTTGCACTGTGTTACTGGTGCCAATTTTCCACATATTTGGACACTGGCCCAGTCCTAAGCGGGTAAAGATTATGTAATGATGGATATTTACATGTGTGTTTTGTTTTTCATTATGCTGTCATAATAATATAATAATAATTATTATTATTATTATTATTATTTACCAAAAATTGTCTTCCAAACAAACAGATTTGCACTTTTTGTGCCAGAACCCTCAAATAACAAGAATATGCAAAGCTCCTTGACTGACCCATACTTTGTTTGATGGATATGATTTGCACTTTCTTTGTTTCTTAAGTGTAATGGATTTTTTTTTAATAACTTGCAGCTGTTTTACATTCAACAACTCAACGGTCACACCTGTCCAAGTAGGATCACATGGCAGAACAAGCAGTGGTCAAAGTATCAAGTAGAGACTTTTGGTACAGTAATGCAGTTTTGTATTTTATTACACATGTTGCTATGACATAGTCTTTTTTTATTCTTTAAGAGGATGGATGGAAGATGGATAAAAGGGTCCACAGTGCTCAGCTGTTTATTCCAGATGCAGACACGACAGTATTTACAACAAAAATTACCCAGTACTTGTTTTCTCATACCTAAAATAAACATTATTTGTTCATTTTCACAAGCGATGGTAGTCCAAGAGCGTGGGCAAAAAAATAAAAAATAAAAATAAAAAATAACATAACTCACTGGTTTGGTTCATTCATGTCACCATGCATTTTTTCACAGCTGTCAGGCTCAACTGTAATCTGCATGACTTTTAATCCCTTCAGGTTTTATGTAGAAAATATAATAAACAATTGCATATCTCAATGTCAGATTAAAAGCAAGAGTGATGCAAATAACAACAACTGAGACCTTTACAAGGGCACACTGTGGGGCAGTGTGTCATCTTTTAAATGTCTTTTTCAGTGGGTCAAAAAGTGTCAATAAGTGTAAAGAGTTAGGTTTAGTTATGTATATTACATGTAACATTCCTGATGCATTTATTTATGTTTTGGGTTTGAGGGTGGGAAAGATGCAGTGTATTAAGACATAAGCTATGTTGGAGCAGCGTAACCATCTAATTGATGTGGTGAATTGCTACAGCGTAGCTGTGTTGTTTATCAGTACAGTATGTTCTTATTTGAATGAGCCTGTGGTTATGTATAAATGTTAGTCTTCTGTCAGCATATTGCCATCCTCTCATCCTCCATCTTCTGGGTCTATCCAATTACACCCCATCCTTTATCCAGGAAATCTAAAATAAATGATTTCAAAGTAACTGTTCTGGTCAATCACTCCCAGTGATGCTGCACATGTTCATGATCAGAGAGTACTTCACCACAAGCTACATGACTTGTGTCTCTGACAGTGTTTTGTTTGATGCAAAACTACATTTTTAGCACTTTTTCTCTTGAACAAAGGACTTTATGAAAGTATGTTACAATTATGTTTGCTAATCAGATTGTGTTCACAATATTACAAAACATGTTCTTCATAAAAGTTGTTGTTATTGTGACATAATGAGAGATGAGGACAAAATATACCTAACATGTTTGACTGGAGGAGGAATATTTTTTGCTCAATTTATGTAAAGAGCACATGCGTTTTGTAGTTTTTATTCATTTTGGCTGTACAGATAACGGTACTCACTGAAAAATATATCTGGGGTTTTACAGAAGATTCCAAGGAATTTTAATCTGCACAGGCACATTATTATTATTAGTATTAATAATAATAATAATAATAATAATAATAATAATAATAATAATAATAATAATAATAATATTATTATTACCCTAATGCCAGAATTAATAATAAATAATAAAGACTGGCATTTTTGATTTAATGTAATTATCTACGCCACTAGAGGGAGGCAACAGTACACCCCTTCACCTTGTTAGCTGCCCTGATTAAAGCCTAAAGGAAATACGAGATAGATGGACATTTTTTAAACCATATTTATTGAAACCACTAATATTGAAAGAACAAAAATTTTGTAATTAATATCTAATAAACACTTTGATTAGACATGAACTACTTCAAGATTTTTTTAATGGCGAAGAGAACAGGCAATAGCAACACGGACCAACGACACGAACCAACAGCAAGGACCAACGACATGAACTACATATGCAGCGAACGCAACGCATATTTTTTTTTTTTTTTTTTTGTGAAAGTCTGATAATTTTATTGGTAATTTAGAAATTTCAAAGTCGCAGCTTAACAAAAAACAAATTCCACCAAACTTTTCAAAAATCTTCCGAGGGAACATATACCAAAAGCTTTCGTAATTTTTTATGAAGTTTTGTAACCATTTCAGTTTGATGGTACCGTTCATTGGATCAAAATCAATCATATTTAAACCCCCTTCCTCTAAAGATTTAACTACATCTGCTCTTCTAATATAATGGCATCTGTTTCTCCAAATGAAATTAAAATTGTCCTGGTTTATTTTCTTTATCATTTTATCGGATATAGACCCCTTTCACGGATTGCGCAATACCGGAAGCGCCGCCATGTTGGAGACACTCGCGCTGGAAACACACAGTAGTTGAAGTCGGAGCTCCGGTTTTATTTCTGATTTGACCATGTTCTCTGTAAAACAAACCTCTGTAAAGAAGACAGAAGCTGCAGGAGACTATGTGGACCAGCTTCAGCCTGCAGCAAAGGAACGTCATTTGGATAAAATACAGATAATTGGCAGCTAAGACCCATACCGGCTCTCCAACATGTCAGAAGATGAGAAGACCTTACCAGCTGTGACCTACGCAGACATTGTGAATTATTTGGTGTTTGGTGATTTATATTTAATTTTTAATTTGTGTGTGTACATATAAATATATTTTGGGTGTGTTTTTAAACACACACTAGCTATGTATTCTTATTGTAAATGTATGTGACTCATCACATCAGTCTGAGGATTGAAGCAAATTTTGTCAAAATGATCTTAGATCCCTGTTTTTTAAGCTACATTTGATCCCTGGATCAACCAGATCTGAGCGGTTCCAGAGAGCAATGCCTTGATTTTCCTTATTAATCCAGACTAAATGTGTAAATGTGTGTTTCAGTTCATCTTATAGAAGCTCTGTGCTGAACTACCTCAAAACATATTTTTTAAATAAACATGTGAAGTACAATGATGGCTGACAAGTGTTATTCAAAATTTTCAACTTTTGTACAGTGTTTCAACACAAATTATATAAATAACAGCTACTCTATGAGTGTTTCAACACAAATACTCTGAATCTAATTACAGTAAGAACTTTGAGGTGCATTCTGCAGACATTCATCTTTTAAGTCTTAAAAGATGAATGTCTGCAGAATGCAGATAATATTAAAATAGATAAATTAAGATAATAGTACGAATGGTTGTCTTTATATAGACCTTTTTTTTACCTTACAACTACTTTGAGTTTGGCAGAATATTTTCTAGTCAATACAAAAAGTGCACAAACAAAATGGTTAATGATACATAATGTCATTTATTCTGTCATTTATCATGTCCTGGACAACTGAGAATCTTCACCAGCATCATGCTCAAATAAAGAGTGCAGTGAATGAAAAATCATGTCTGCCCCATATTTGCAAAAACAACTTCAAAGTAAAGGTGGAACAATGTAAAATAAAAATAAAAAAGGTTCACATCAGCTATCACTCTTCTATCCACTTGTTCTTTTTACAATTCATGCAGCTACTCATAACCCACCAAAGGTGATTAACCAAGGCACAGCACACAAAGCCAATCATATCGATTAATGCAACTTTTTCTGGATATCTACATGTTTGAAAATCAATAGGTAGAAGAGGGCCATTCAAGATTGTGTATTTTTGTCTAACACAGCCTATGACACGTTCAACATGGATTCTAACATGTGCTATTTGCCATGTTTTTTTTAGTTCTTTTTTGTCGTCGGTTGAAGCGTTCAGCTGCCAGATGTCATCCACCATCAGCACCAACTGCCACTTCTCTGCAGCACACGTCTTCAGTGGAGGCACCCAGTCTGGATCATCCTTGCTGTACAATGGAGCACGTCTGCCTAAGAAAAGAAAAAACATAATAAAATAAAAATTACTTAAATGAAGTTGTAAATAATTGGTGTGTTCATATGCATATGAATTTCAAAACAGGATTTACAACATAGCACCGGATTGTCAGTTGTCAAACAACACAAGAACAGTTAATTAGGTTATTGTATGTGCTTCTTACATATTTAGTGTTTGTACGTATTTTTTGCTTTTCAACTTGAGAGCTAGGTGTGCAGTTTCTCATGACAGTGCTCTTGTCATGAGTGTCATGACATGACACTCATGACAGTGCTCTTGTCATGAGTGTCATGTGCTCTTATGAATTTTGAATAATCAGCATAAACAACTCAACAACTGAAAGCTTTGTTAAGCTTTCAGTTGTTGAGTTGTTTATGCTATTTGTAAAAAACAAATAACTCAACAAAAAAATTTAACGTTCCATGTACATTTTATGCAGCACAGTTAAAGGATTGTAATAATAATAATAATCATCATTTTATTTAAAAGCGCCTTTCAGGACACCCAAGGACACTTAAACCAATTCAGTTCAAACATTATCAGTGACAAATTGAAATATAAAATACATAAGGATTATATAATATAAAATACATTTAGTAAAGTTAATGATAAGTCTAAAGAGATGTGTTTTCAGGGCTGTCTTGAACAGAGAAAGGGAGGTGGTGTTTTGAAGCTCTGTCCTCGTGCTCAATAAACTTATGATTCGTGTAATGCCCTAATTCACTATAATCTACTGTAAGAAATATATTACCTGACACAAAGTGTGCAGAGCAAATTCGGATGTTGCTCAGTGTTTTTCAATCCAAGTTCTGGTTTAGGCTGGCAGCCACAGACGTCGACGTTCCTCTGATAACTGCTGAGTTACTTCACCTTGATTTGTGATCACGAGTGGTAATCTGTAAAACAGAAGGTTTTTCTCTCAATCTGACCGATTGTGGCAGCCATGGACACGACAATAATTCACCATTTTTTGATTTTGTGTGACCAGACGCGACGCACCACTACAATAGCTTTGAGGCTAACACAGCTATGTCGCCAAGATGGCTACTTCCGGTATTTTTCCAGGGTTGATGACGAGCCGTGAAAGGGGTCTATAGGCAATGAATAAGCAGGGTAAATAAGACGAGATAAGTTTTCCATTTTAGTGAGTAAAACACGTCCAAAAATTTGTCTCAGGGACAATGTGAAGAGAAAAGCTTTATTTTTATTCTGTAAAGGACAAAAGGCACACTGCACGTTTCTACAGGAAACCCACTCATGTGACGCGGACGCCACCTGGTGGTCAAACCAGTGGGGAGAGAAGATTCTTTTCAGCCATGGATCAAATCGTTCTGGAGGAGTAGCTATTTGTTTTAACAGATGTCCTGGAAAAGTTGTTGCTTCCAAAGTTGATGATCTGGGTCATTGGATGGCAGTTGTGCTAAATGTTGAAGGATATTTTGTTATACTGTGCAATGTTTATGGATATGCAAATAATAATCAGAATAAGTCATTATTGTTGAAACTTACAGAAGTTATCACTGAATATAAGGAAATGTATAATTCAAACTTTGTGGTGGTAGGCGGTGATTATAACTTGTCACCAGATGAATGGATGGACAGATGTCCTTCAAGATCTCTTACAGAAACCTTGAATCCAACCTTATTTGAATTTATTAATTCCAATCATCTTATAGATGTATGGAGAGACCAAAATCCTGGTGTTCGTCAGTTCACTTGGATTAAACCAAATGGAAGTATAAAGTCTAGAATAGACTTATGGTTAACAACACCGGAGGTAATCAGATACACTTCCCATGTCTCCATCTCTTCTGCTCCGTTAACAGATCACTGTGTAATATCACTTAAATTAAACCCAGCAAATTGGAAAACATTCAAAAAAGATTACTGGAAATTTAACTCAGACTTACTAAAAGATGAAGGTTATGCTCGTATAATTAAAGAAATGATTCAAAAATACAAAAATGATCAAACCATAGGCAGCTTCAGTAAAAGATGGGAATATTTTAAATTTAAGGTGCGTGAATTCTCCATTTCATTTAGTAAACTGAAATGTAAGCAACAAAAAGAGCTTGAATCTCAATTGGTTCAAAAAATAAATTATTTATGTAAAAAATCTGAAATGACCGAAGATGATAAAGCAGAGTTTATAAGACTGCAAAACAAATTAGATGAAATCTATTCTAAAAAGGCACATGGTGCCTATATTAGGTCACGTGCTAAATGGATAGAAGAAGGTGAAAAAAATACATCTTATTTTAGTAATTTAGAAAAAAAACGTCAAGAAAGAAAAAACATAAACTCCTTAATTATAGAAGATAAAGAAGTCAATGACCAAAAAATTATTTCAGAAGAAATTTACAAATTTTACTCAACACTATACTCATCTGATTTTAATCCTGAGAGTTCGAATAGATTTCTAGAAGAAATCAAAGAATACATTCCACAGATAGAGGCAGATTTTAAGGAGAAATGTGACTCTGATTTCAAACTAGAAGAATTAGACAGAGTGATTAAAAAACTAGCTACCGGAAAAGCACCAGGCCAAGATGGTTTAACCTCAGGGTTTTACAAATTCTTCTGGGAAGATCTAAGGTCTTTTTTTCTGGAAACAATAAATGATATATTACTAATCAACTCATTAACACCTACAATGAAACAGGGGCTTATCACGTTGATCCCTAAACCAGCTAAAGATAAACGATACATTGAAAATCTTCGTCCAATTACTTTGTTAAATACTGATTATAAAATTTTCACACATGTGATTGCAGACAGACTAAAAGATGATTTACCTCAGATTATAAGTGACACACAATCTGGCTTTCTGAAGGAGAGATCTATTCACAATAATCTGAGACTGGTCCTAGATTTGCTGGACTATGAACATCTGGTGGAGGATGATGGAATCATTGTCTTTTTGGATTTTTACAAAGCCTTTGATATGGTGGAGCACTCCTTCATCTTAAGGGCTTTGGACTCTTTTGGTTTTGGAGAAAAGTTTAACAGATTGATCCAGTTACTCTACACGGACATTAATAGTTCAGTATCTCTACCATCTGGAACCTCTAAACGTTTTAATATCCAAAGAGGAATTCGTCAAGGTTGCCCTGCTTCACCTCTTTTATTTATTATTGTGGCAGAGCTATTAGCTATTTTTATTAAAAACAATTCAAATATTGAACCTTTAAATGTGATGGGAAACCCTCTGGTAATAACACAACTAGCTGATGACACAACCCTGTTTCTAAAAGATAAATCTCAAATTTCAAATGTGCTGAAGGAGATACAGACATTCTCTAAAGCCTCTGGTTTGCATTTGAATATGAAAAAATGTGAAATAATGTCTATTCATGATCATCCGCTGGACGATGTTGGTAATATCACAGTTAAAAAAGAAGTGAAATACTTAGGAATTAATATTTCAAGAGATAAAAAATTAATTGAAACCTCCAACATAGAAACTAAAATCCAGAGTAGTAAAGTTATTCTCAACAGTTGGCTTCAAAGAGATTTATCTATTTTTGAACGCAACGCATATGAAACAAACACATATGCAATGAGCACATATGCAATGAGCACATATGCCATGAG
Organism: Garcialebias charrua; assembly: GCA_038048925.1. NCBI lineage: Eukaryota > Metazoa > Chordata > Actinopteri > Cyprinodontiformes > Rivulidae > Garcialebias > Garcialebias charrua. Next base: position 12,491 of record JBBPBX010048129.1, on the reverse strand, counting down.
CACATATGCAATGAGCACATATACAATGAGCACATATACAATGAGCACATATACAATGAGCACATATGCAGCGAACACATATGCAACATAGACATATGCAACATAGACATATGCAACATCTACAAGCAGCAAAGACCAACTACATCTACCAACAACACATATGACTTGTGCTTATGCAACATCTACATGCAGCAAAGACCAACTACATGTACCAACGACACAAATGACTTCTGCACATTTTTGAAACAAATGGAACCTCGTATCAGAGTCATGGAGTCAACACATGAAGTTTAGAGGAAGATTCAAACTATTTCAAACTCACAGCTGCTCAAAGTGAAGCTGCATTGTGGATTTTTACTCTGCTTCACTTTGAAATCAGACAAATATTTGACACTTTGAATCCATCTTCTCAACCATCTGAGGCCAAAGAGAACTGCTGGAAAAATCCACCATGCAACATTTGTTCAGGAGCTGTGACATGTTGAAGCTAACAGAACTTTTTTGTGTCATGTTTTAGCAGCTGCTAGCTCAGTTAGCCTGTTAGCATAACTTCCCGTGGTTCTCCACTGACTTGTGACTGCTGTCTGCTGCAGGTCAGACTCTGGATCCTCACAAGGACTTCATCCAACCTCACAGCACAGTCTGAACATGTTTGAAGAGAAGATGAAAACAGAAAACATCAAATCAGTGGAACTAGTGTGTGAATAGATCCACATTGACCAGTAGGGGGCAGTACTGGTCAGAAATCCTCCAGGACTGGGATGAAGACAACACTTGTGTTCAGGACTGTAATGTTTGCAGGAGCTGAGACCCAGAGGACTTCATGTGGTTCCTGTCAGACTCTGAGCTCTGTGTGGACACACTTCAGAGAGCAGGGATGGATTGATGTTGTGTTCTTCAAAAGGACCAAAACAAATCAAGTTCAAACTCAACTAAACTTTGATCCACCAAGAGACAGCAGAGACTTTTTCACTCACACTTTTACATCATCTCAACTTTTACTCTTTTTATCCAAAGTGTTATGTTTATCATTAAACTGAACAGATGTTTGTAGAACAAATCCACATCTGTCCACATTAACTAAATGAGAGGACAACATTTCTAAGTTGACCTTTGACCCTGTCAACTTGTTCAGTAACTTCCATGAAAATGTTTAATGTGATGAAGATTAAAAAGTGTCTCTAACTTGATCCAAACAGAATTCCTCCATGGCTCTAATAACTACTACCAATAATGATAAACAGTGATGAAATAGAACGAGTTTTTGAAATCAGATTTTTAGGGGTGATACTTGATTACAAATTGCATTGGAAGGCTCATATTGATCAGGTTAAGGCCAAGATGTCAAAAACTATTGCAATACTGAATAAAACAAAACATCTCCTAAATAAGAAATCACTTTACCTGTTATACTGTTGTTTCATACTTCCATACATTAATTATTGTGTTGAGATATGGGGAAACTCGTATAAAACCAACACAAAACCAGTTTACATGCTCCAGAAGAAAGCTATCCGAATTATAACTGCATCTGATTACTTTCATCCAACTAATGAGATATTTCTTACATTGCATATTTTAAAATTTTACGACTTAGTAGAACTCAGAACAGCACTGATTATGTACAAAGCCTACAATAAACTCCTTCCAAGCTGTATACAAAAGTGGTTCAAAATTAAAGAGAAAAACTATGATTTACGAGAGAAGGGTTTATTTGAAAAACCAAAGGTTAGGACAAATATTAAAAACAACTGTACTTCAGTTAGAGGGATTCAGGTGTGGAATAGTTGTAGTAAGGAGTTTCAACTGTGTTTTTCAATCTTTAAATAAAAAAAAACATAAAAATCATTTACTAAACAAATATAATAGGACTTGAGTGTTTTTTTTCTGCTTTTCCTATTTTGTGTTCTGTATTTTTATGAGCTTGTTTAGCTGGAATTCGTTGATATGTTTGAAAAAAAACAAATATGCAGGATAATATTGTGTTATTTTAATTTTGATGTATAACAAAGTGAAGGTGTAAAAAGCTTGTGCTTTTGCCTACAATTTTTTTTGGTCCACAATTTGTGTATCTTTTGGGTTGTTCATTATTTTTACGATTCTAGTTTGGTTCAGAATCTGTGTGTGAGTTTGTTCCCTTTTTGAACATTTTGCTTTGTTTCCAGAATATTTTGGTGGAAATATTTACATTTTTATTTGTTTATGGTATTGTTTAAAAATGTTAACTGTTCAAAATGAAATAAAATCTAACTAACTAACTACAGTAATCTAAATTCAAAGTGCTAATCTCCACTGACATGAAGGTATTGAACACATCTGGATTCACCGAAACTTTCTGCAGTTCCTCACAGCTGGAATCAGTCTCCATCGTCCCTCCTTTGATGTGTCGTACTTCTCAAGGTCCAACTCATCCAGAACCTCCTCTGACATCTGCAGCATGTAGGCCAGAGCTGAACACTGGATCAACGAGAGTTCCTCTGATCTGTTCTCTGACTTCAGGAACTCTTGGATCTTCTGATAAACTGAGAGGTCCTTCATCTCCATCAGACACTGGAAGATGTTGATGCTTCTGTCTGGAGACTCTTTATAAATGTTCATCTCCTTCAGGTTGTAGATGATCGTCTGGATGGTTTCTGGACTGGTCTCTGTTTGACCCAGCAGGCCTCCTAAGAGTCTCTGGTTGGACTCCACAGAGAGGCCATGGAGGAAGCGAACAAACAGGTCCAGGTGGCCATTTTTACTGAAGAGTGATTTATACATGACTCTGTTCAGGAAGTTCTCCAGAGATGAGTAACTGTCCTTCTCTCCCAGAAACCTGTCCATCACCTCCATGTTCCTGGAGGTGATACAGTGGAACATGTAGACTGCAGCCAGAAACTCCTGAACGCTCAGATGAACAAAGCAGTAGACTGGTTTCTGGAAGATCACACACTCTCTTCTGAAGATCTCTGTACAAACTCCTGAGTACACCGAGGCCTCTGTGACATCCAGACCACACTGCTCCAGGTCTTCTTGGTAGAACATGATGTTTCCTTCCTCCAGATGTTCACACGCCAGCCTCCCCAGCTTCAGAAGAACTTCCCTGTCAGCCTCTGTCAGCTCCTGTGGACTGGTCTCAGGTCCTTCATGGTACTTGTTCTTCTTCCTGGTTGTCTGAACCAGCAGGAAGTGTGAGTACATGTCAGTCATGGTCTTGGGCAGATCTCCTCTCTGCTCTCTAGTCAACATGTGGTCCAGAACTGTAGCAGTGATCCAGCAGAAGACTGGGATTCCACACATGATGTGGAGGCTCCTGGAGGTCTTCATGTGGGAGATGATTGTGCTGGACCGCTCTTCATCACTGAACCTCCTCCTGAAGTACTCCTCCTTCTGGGCGTCCGTGAAGCCTCGTACTTCTGTTAGCCTGTCCACACATGAAGGAGGGATCTGATTGGCTGCTGCAGGTCTGGAAGTGATCCAGACCAGAGCCGAGGGCAGCAGGTTCCCCTTGATGAGGTTTGTCAGCAGCACGTTGAGCGAGGACTTCTGGGTGACGTCACAAAGCAGCTGACTGTTGGTGAAGTCCAGGTGGAGTCTGCTTTCATCCAGGCCGTCAAAGATGAAGAGAAGTTTCCAGACAGCCAGCTTCTCTGCTGGGACCTTCTGTAATGTTGGATGGAAAACATGGAGCAGCGTGAGAAGACTGTGCTGCTCAGCTCTGATCAAGTTCAGCTCCCTGAAGGAAAGCACAACCACCACGCTCACATCTTGGTTCTCCAAGCCCTCGGCCCAGTCCAGAGTGAACTTCAGCACCGAGAAGGTTTTTCCAACGCCAGCGACGCCGTTGGTCAGAACCACTCTGATGGATCCATGTTGCTCAGGTAAGGCTTTAAAGATGTCCTGGCACCTGATTGGAGTCTCCTGGAGGCTCTTGGTCCTGGAAGCTGTCTCCAGCTGCCTCACCTCATGTTGGCTGTTAACCTCTTCACTCTGTCCCTCTGTGATGTAGAGCTCAGTGTAGATCCTGTTGAGGAGCCTTCTACTTCCTGCTTCATCACTTCCTTCAGTCACACGTTCACATCTCCTCCTCAGACTGAGCTGATGTTCCTCTAAGAGCTCCTGCAGACCAACATCTGGTGAAAAATGTGACACAGAGCAGATGTGAATGCTGCAGCAGAAACTCCAACGTTCTGATTGCTGCTTCAATCTGAAGGATCTTTCTAATCATCTCAGATCTTCATTGTGTCCCACACAACAATGTGTCTGGATGAAGACAACAGGTGGACACAAATGTCTTACCTTGGACACAGCTGCTCTGACTGGCTGTCTTCAGTTCACTTCTGGGTCTTTGTCCACACTGGGGACAGGAGGAGGGTCCTGATGAAGCAGACTGGTCCCAGTATGAGGTGATGCAGCGTCTGCAGAACCAGTGTCCACAGCTGGTAGAGACTGGATCCTTCAGGACGTCCTGACACAAAGAACAGCAGGACAGCTGCTCCTCCTCACAAACACCACTCCTCTTCCTCCCTCTGTGAAGACATTTAGTGATGAAGAAGTGGAACAACAGGAAGTGTTGATCAGATCAGTTCTAACATCTCTGGCTGCTGCTTCACTCGGACTCCAGGATGAGGAGAAAACTCTTGTTCACATCCATCCACTAGAAGCTCCTGAAGCATCAGAGACAGGAACCAGAACCTCACTGACTTTCAGGCTGTGCTCTGAATTATTGCTGCAGGTTCTTCAACTAAACTATTGAAGACAAGAAGATTGAGTCTAAATCAGCAACAGCTGTCTTACTTTGTGTCTGAGGGTCCAGCTTCTTCACTCAGGTCTGGAGGATTTCCTTTGGACAGGTCACTCTTCATGGACAGACAGCTGGGTCCTGGAGGTTCTGCTCTCGGTCTGAGGTTCTGACCTCTGAAACACAAACATGTTCTATTTCATCCCTCCTGACCGCCAGGGGCGGTGCTTTCAAGCACGAATGAACATTCTTGCGCATGCGCAGGTCGAGTACAAATAACAACAACGTCACCCCGTGACCTGCCGGGGACCCGCGTGACTCTATATAGGCACGTCACATCTGGGACCCAGTCCCTTAATTCTTCTCGCGCGCAGGTTTGTATCTGTTGAGTACAGCGTGTGGTCGTGAAGCTTGTTGCTTCGGTTTGTACCACACTGCTTCTAAGGACCGCTCGTTGCTAGTAGCCACGTGACCAACTCTGGTCGGAGTTGCGGGTAAGTCTCGCCCTCCAGGGCTGCACGAGCTGTTTTCATCTTTACCGGTTCTTCGGTCGCTTCGACGACAACTGGTAAGTTCTGCTCTTTTTTACTCTCACAGCGGTGGCGTTTCTGCCCGCGTGGAGTTAATCTTCTGTTGTTTATATGACTCACCTGTAGCGTTTTCGCTAGCGTGGTGTTTAACTTCTGTTGTTTATATGACTCACCTGTAGCGTTTTTGCTAGCGTGGTGTTTAACTTCTGTTGTTTATATGACTCACCTGTAGCGTTTTCGCTAGCGAGGTGTTTAACTTCTGTTGCCATTTATTCAGCTCGCCTGTAGTGTGTGCTGCTCGTGTTTGAGTTTATCTTACTGAATATTATCCAACTCACCTGTAGCGTCTTCGCTGGCGTGAGTCTTTCTGATGGCTGTTTGTTTCAACTCACCAGTAGCGTGTACTGCTCGCACTGAGTTGTCTATTGTTTGATCATTTCAGCTCACCAGTGGCATCTACACTCGCACTGGGTTCTGAACTTTTTTTGACTTCACCACTGAAGTTCGTTTTTTCCCCCTACTACCCGAGTCGCCAGTGGTGCTTTCTGCTCGTGCTTGACTCCTCTTGGTGGCTGACTGCTCACGCTTCTCGAGCATGATGCTGCAAAGTTTGTGTTGCTCGACCTGTCTGACGCCGCTTCAGCCCGAGGACGGACATGACTTATGTCAATCACCTTTATTTAACCAGGTAGAGCCCGTTGAGATCGAGATCTCTTTTACAAGGGTGACCTGTAAAGGTGACCTGTAAAGGTGTCCCTCCTGTCTCGGTGTGGAGCATCTCCAAGAGGCGCTGTCGGTTGACGCTTGTCCCAACTGTGCCGTCATGCCCTGGTCGATTAGACGGGACCGGTTGGCTGCGCTGGAGCGGCCTACCGACGGGGCATATGCTTCGCCATGTAGCACGTTGCCACCGGGTCAGGCGGTGTGCAAACGGCCTGCTGTGTCCGCACCTTCGCGGCCGGCGAAGAGAGCCAGACGGCCCGATAAGGACAGGTTGTCCACGAAAGTGGATCACCTCACCGCCGAGCTGGCCCGCATGAAGGCCCTCCTCCAGTCCTTTCGGACTGATGATGGCCGAGATAAGGCGCTCCCTCCCGAGCGTGATGACGCATCAGTCGCTGGTGACGATGCTCTTTCATTGGCGGCCTCTGACACTCACTTTCGTGGGGACCTTTCGGAGCAGGGCTCCGGGACGTCTGGGTCTGACTCCGTTGTCTCCCAGGACAATGTGGAGGAGTCCGTGACAGCCGCCATTCAAACGGCTCTTGCCCGCCTGCAGATTAGTGTCCCTCAGGCCCAGCCTGCAGCTTCCAGCGCATTTTTTAGGCGCCGTACATCGGAAGCGGCCCTTGTGGTTCCCCCCTCGTAAGAGTATGTTTGGGAACTACATGCCTGCTGGTCTGACACCAGGGCATTTTTGTATCCACCACAGGATGGTAGGGTCCTGGTGTCCATGCAGGAGACACCCAAGGTTGGCCTATAGGGCAGATGCCTGCAGTGGAAGCGAGCATCGTCTCTCTTATTGTCCCTCCTGATGAGGCCTTATGGCCCAATGCCCGTTGTCCGCGGCCTCAGTGCCGTATTACTGACGACCTTCTCTGCAGGGCCTATGATTCTGGGGCCCGCATGGGCCGGATTGGGAACACTCTTTCCCATCTCATGCTGGCCCTGTCTTCCTTTTTGGCGTCTGTTCCGATGGACCACTCCACGCAGGGCCTGGTTGATGCATCTCTGCAGGCCTTTGCCTTAATGACTAGAGAGGTTGGCCGAACACTCTCCACGCTAGTGCGTGCTCGCCGCCAGGTCTGGCTGGCGCAGTCGCCGCTCACTGAGCCTTGTCGGAGGACCCTACGGGACCTACCTGTGGTTCCGGGGGAACTGTTTGGCTCTGCGGCACTGGACGCCTTGGACCGTACGGCTCAGGCGTCTCGTACGAGGCAGCAGCTGGCGGGGCTTCACAGGCGTGATCGCCAACCGGCTGGCACTTGGACGGGTGCGGGCTCCTCACGGATGTCCTTGCGCCCGTCCCCTTCTCCCGTTGTTGTTCCAATGCGGGGTCGGGGATCGGCCCAGAGACCTTTTTCAGGTCAGAGGGGTCAAACTCTTGACCCGGCTGGGGCTGGGCCGTCTCACTCCTTTCGAGCGGCGCAGTCTAGTCGGTATCCTCCCAGGCCTTCGAGGGGTCGGGGGCCCCGCAGATGATTCCTTAGTGCCGGCGGTTGGTTATTTTACCCAGAGACAGCTCAACTACTGGGCTTCCCACATGCCGGACGTGTGGGTGTTGTCCACCCTGTCCCAAGGGGTATCGCCTTCAATTCCTCCGCCGGCCACCCGTTCCTGGCCGGGTCAAGATGACTGTCATCCACGACCCGGTGAAGGTGCAGGCATTGCACGACGAGATCTGCACCTTGCTGGCCAAGAGGGCTATAGTGACTGTGGACCCCCTGCTGGATCCAGGGGGCTTTTATTCCACTTTTTTTTTGTTCCGAAGAAGACCGGGATCTGCATCCAGTTCTGGACCTCAGGGGTCTGAACGTGTGCTTGAAGGTCATGCCTTTCCGCATGCTGACCACCAAGGATGTCTTGAGGGCAATTTCCCCGGGCGATTGGTTCACGTCCATTGATCTCAAGGATGGTTATTTTCACGTATTTTGTAAAAAGGAGCAGTTGCTATAATTTAAAAGGAACTGATATTTTTGTTAAGCCAAAGTTTAGAACAAGTTTGCGGGGTAGGTCTACTTTAATGAGGGGAATTTATCTATGGAATGGTTTGAATAATGATATTAAAAATGAGGAATCATTATTTGTATTTAAGAAAAGGACAAAGAATATATTGCTGACGAGATATATTTAAGTTAGTTAATATTAGCGAAAACTATAAAGAATAACTGTGATATGTTTTGAGTTTTGTTGTATTATTTGTGATTTTTGCTTGAATTGATTGTTTGAATTGATTTTGTTAAGAAAGGGCAGAATTGATAAGATTTAATTCTTCTTCTGCCGCCTTTCATTTTATAGGTATTTTATATATTTTTCTCTTGAAATTGTATTGTTTTAATGGAAATGAAATGAATAAAATAAACAAACAAACAAACGTGCCAATTGCAACGCTCCATTGGCGGTTCCTTCGTTTCGCCTTTCAAGGGCGGCACTTTCAGTTCAAGGTCCTTCCTTTCGGCCTTTCACTGTCCCCTAGGGTATTCACCCGATGCGTGGCTGCGGCCCTCTCCTCTCTACAGGTGCGGGGCCTGAGAATTCTCCCATATCTGGACGACTGGCTCATTTGTGCCACGACGCAGGATCGAGCGGTTCGGGATACCCGATTGGTACTCCAGCATATGGAACGCTTGGGTCTGCGGGTGAACCTGGGGAAGAGCAGCCTGACTCCCTCTCAGGAGACAGTCTTTTTGGGCATTGCCTTGGATTCTATGTCGATGACTGCTCGCCCGTCGCCCCGGCGGGTCAACAGTATATTGCACCTACTCCCAGACTTCAGGCGCGGTCTGGCACCACCTCTGGTGCGGTACCTTCGTCTCCTGGGGATGCTTACAGCTGCATCCACCGTGGTGCCCTTGGGGCTGCTGTCGCTAAGGCCCTTTCAAATGTGGCTGAACAGCTTGAAGTTGGATGCCTCGCGGAACGCTCATCGCCTCCGACGACTTCGGGTGAGCCCTCAGTGCCTCCAGTCTCTGTCCCAATGGAGGGTGAGGTCTTTTATGACAGCGGGGGTCCCGCTCGGTTCCCTCCTGTTCCATCGGGAGGTTGTGTTTACGGATGCATCCCCCACGGGCTGGGGTGCCACCTGGCAAGGTCACATGGCACAGGGGACGTGGTCTTGGACACAGGGCACGGAGCACATCAATGTCCTAGAGTTACGGGCTATGTTTCTGGCCCTTTACAGCTTCCTTCAAGGCTTGCGGAGGAAGCATGTGCTGGTGAGGTCAGACAACACCACTATGGTTTGTCACATCAACCGCCAGGAGGGGACAAGGTCACAGAAACTGTTGCGTTGGACACAGCGTCGTCTGACCTGGGCTGCTCCGTGCCTGGCCAGCCTCCGAGCAACCTTCATCCCGGGGTCACAGAACGTGCCGGCGGATTCCCTGTCCCGTCAGCTGCCACTCCCGGGGGAGTGGAAGCTTCACGACGAAGTGTTGGTGATGATATGGTCGGTCTATGGCAGAGCGGACGTGGACCTCTTTGTCTTGGGGGACGCATTTCACTGACCCCGTTGGTTCTCCCTGGGCGACGGTGGTCCTCTGGGCCACGATGCGTTGGTACACGACTGGGCCCGGACCCTCCTTTATGCCTTTCCGCCCTCCAGCCTAATCTTTCAGACCCTCCTACGGATTCGTCAGGAGGGGCACATGGTTCTCCTGGTGGCCCCCTTCTGGCCAGCAAGGACTTGGTTCCCTCTGCTGCGCAAACTTTGCTCCGGCTCGCCGATGCGTCTCCCCTCTAGGACGGACCTTCTTTCCCAGATGGGGGTCGGGTTCTGCACCCGGACCCGGACTGGCTCCAACTCTGGGTCTGGCCCCTGCAGGGTTGGGGCCCGCCTTTTCAGGGTATGCCGGGCCGGTAGGACATACGATGGCCAATGCGTGGGCGCCCTCCACGCGGGCCGTGTATACTAATAAATGGTCGGCCTTTGTGGCATGGTGCCGCGATAATGGGCAGGATCCGGTACGGTGTTCAGTCTCTGACATACTGACCTTCCTGCAACCATTACTGGATCGAGGACGGTCCCCGTCTACCTTAAAGGTGTATGTGGCTGCCATTTCTCGTTGGCACGTCGGCCTGAACGGATGTTCGGTAGGCCGGGACAAGGACGTTGCACTGTTTTTAAGAGGTGCTCGGCGTTTGCACCCGCCTAGATGCCCTATGGTGCCAGCATGGGACCTTTCTCTGGTGCTTGAGGCTCTTCGGTCCCCCCGTTTGAGCCCCTGACGTCTACGGACCTCAAATGGCTCTCAATGAAAACTGCATTTCTTTTAGCTATGGCTTCTGCGAAGCGTGTGGGGGAATTGCAGGCTCTTTCTGTGGCCGAGCCCTGTTGCCGACGGAACCCTGATGGCTCTGGTGTCACACTGTGGCCTGATGTGACATTTCTACCTAAAGTGTCCCTACCAGCCGTTAGTACCCAACCGCTCCATCTTGCCCGGTTTGACCCTGGTGGTTCATCCGAACAGCTGTGCCCTGTTCGTGCACTTGAGGTGTACATAGCCGCTACGGCGCCCATCCGGAGGACGGATGGCCTTTTTGTGTGCTACGCTGGCCCACGTACAGGTCAGGCACTCTCTAAACAGCGACTGTCGCACTGGGTTGTGGATTTGATCTTCAAAGCTTATGCCTTGCAGGACCGGCTACTACCGTCGGGGGTGACGTGCCACTCTACGAGGGGCATGTCGACCTCGTTTGCTGCCATGACGGGGGTACCGTTAGACAGTATTTGCAGTGCGGACTCTTAGACGTCACAGAGTACCTTTACTCGATTTTACCGGGTGAATGTGGCTGCACCCTATCCCCTTCGAGGAGTTCTGGAGCAGCATGTCTCCCCTTCACATTGAGGTGAGTGGCGTGGTTGTTGTTCCTTGAACGTTGACGATTCCTTGTGACCATGTTGCCATGCGTCATCCGTGCTTGAAAGCACCGCCCCTGGCGGTCAGGAGGGATGAAATAGAACAAAAGTTACTACTGTAACTACGGTTCTATGAATCCCGGATGACCGCCAGGGTGCTTAGTCCCTCGGAAAATCTATGCTTTGCGAGAAGATTGAGGGACTGGGTCCCGGATGTGACGTGCCTATACAGTATAGAGTCACACGGGTCCCCGGCAGGTCACGGGGTGACGTTGTTGTTATTTGTACTTGACCTGCGCATGCGCAAGAATGTTCATTCGTGCTTGAAAGCACCGCCCCTGGCGGTCATCCGGGGTTCATAGAACCGTAGTTACTGTAGTAACTTTCGTTCTTCACATCACATGAATCCCTGAAGAAAACCACTGAAGAAGCTCTGAACACACAAACTGCTGCAGACACTCTGAATGTTTAAAGGTCCACAGTGAAACCTCCAGGATGGACTCACCAGTTTTCACCACATGACATGAAAACAAGACAGTCAGCTCCTGTTAGTAAAATATCACTTTCTATGTGATTCATGGTGAACATCACAGCTTTTCTTGCTCCGTCTTGAATCAAACTAACTCAAAACAAAACCCAACTTGAGCTTTTTCAACATGGACTCACAACATTTTCCCTGATTGTTGGTCTCCATGAGCTCCTACTGGTCCTCTTGGTTCTGGTCCAGTAAAGAGTTGGTGCTGAGATATTACACATTGTTCAGGAACAGGAAGAACTGGCCCCAGTTTGAAACTGGAACTGATCTGATGAAGAAATAGAACTCCTGTTTTTTCACATGACAGACACATGAACGTTGAAGGTTTGGAGGGTCCAGTTGGGTCCAACCTGCAGGTTCTGGTTCTGGACTGGTTTAAACTGTCCACCCTGGAGCTTTAGTGTTTACACAACTTGTCTTTTTCAATTCATAACCTAAAAACTGTGTTTTTCACACCTTCATGTATCTATAGCTCCTACTGCAAACAATGTGAGATGTTCAAAGCCTCTCACAGAAGCTCAGTAAAACATGGAGCTGATGAACAAACAGGAAGTGGTGTTGTCACTTTCTTCACCTCCGTCTCTTCCCTCCTTTCTTTCCATGTTTCTGTGGAGATTCTGTGTGAGGACGGAGCCGTTGATGACTCGTTCTAATATTCACACTGAATGTTTTGGGCTCGCTCTGTACGAGAACTTCCCTTGTGTTCTGGATACGTTGGATGAAGCTGCCTGCAGTGTTTCCATGATTCAGTCCAGAGGTCAAAGGTCACTCCAGCTAGTACTACAAGTGTGATCATGAAGCAGACAAAGCCTTAGTTTTACAGGGACTGGTGTCAAGTTGAACGGTCCACAGTGGTGACAAGAACAAAATAAAAAGCATCAAGCAGACAGAGTCAGGCTGAACAAGTCACTGCAGTCGCTCTCATTCATGTCACATCTTCATGTTGCTGCTGGAAACGTCACAGGAGACGCTTCCCATCAAAGCACACTGGTAATTCACCAGTTTTCAACAAGAAATCCAACATGAAGATCTCTACTTTGTTCTTTGAGGACTTACAGGACTCAGTTAGAAGCTGTTCCCTTATCAGTCATGTCACTCCGTGCAACATATTGCTTTGGGAATTGCATC
>JBBPBX010048127.1:0-25883 GCA_038048925.1 Garcialebias charrua | reverse complement strand
AACTAAGAAAAGCATCAACTAGTAATATATATATATATATATATATATATATATATATATATATTTTTTATTTATATACACGACCCTGTGTACATACTCTCGTTTTCATCACATGTACCACATGTGGTGCAAATGACGATAAAGACTCTCTGACTCTCTGACTCTGATATATAAATATGCCCCCAAGGCCTCATCCACACCAACAGAATGGCCTCACATACATACCAATGGCTGCAAAAATGCTAATTCAATGAGCCATTTGACTAACTCCCATGGGAACTATAGTTAGAATATCCGAATGGCTCACATGTGGTAGTGCTAGTGTTAAAACACTGTAAGCGCTTACACAAGAACTTCCCACCCACTTCAAGAGAACGCCCCACCCACTTCAAGAGAACGCCCCACCCACTTCAAGGCGGCTCTCCGGACAATGCGTAATGAGCGGGGGCGGGCCAGTGCGGGCTCTGGGCCAACCAGGGACAAGCTGGGCTGGGGAGGGCCGTGCAGTGCGAAAACAGCTTCTGTCGCAGCCCGGCCTCCTGAACTCTGGAGGTAGGTCTGAACTATAATAATAATAATAATAATAATTTTATTTAAAAGCGCCTTTCAAGACACCCAAGGACACTTAACAAATACAGTTCAAACATTATCAGTGACAAATTGAAATATAAAATACATAAATATTATAAAATACAAAATAATAAAAATACATTTAGTAAAGTTAATGATAAGCTAGTCTAAAGAGATGTGTTTTCAGGGCAGTCTTGAACAGAGAAAGGGAGGTGGTGTTTCGCAGATCTGACGGTAGACCAGACTAGTGTTTGTTAGCAAAATAGCTCATGTACCACACAACAGATTTTGATGAAACTTACAGAAAGTAATCACTGGATGGATATTTACAACTGATTAGCTGTAGGAGATGTTTGAGCTGAAATTCGATTTATTTATAATTTATTTTCGCAGCGCGTCCAAACCGTTTGGAAGACGTCAAAGCGAAACAAATTAAATCCAGCAGATCTGACCATTACGTGAATTTATTAAGGAAATACCCTGATGCATGCTCAATAATCCAGGTAGAAAAATCCAAAAAAGCTAAGTCTGGTCCTCTGGACATTCAAAAAACAAAACAAAACAAAGCAAAAAAACTGTAGAAACGTTTCGTCTTTCGTCCGAAAGACTTCCTCAGTCTGAGAAGCTGTGTTCAGCTCAGTCTTATAAATAGCACCCTCCCACAGTGGATCAACCAGTTGGCTGATGACAGCCGAAACCAGCTGCTCACATGATCAAGGAGGACCATCAGCCTGACGATGGATCGTTAACACCCTGATAGGCCAAATATCTGGCATCTGTACTCATCCCTTTAGTTGGCAGCTCAGAACACCACATACAGAACACCATGGACTTTGTGGATAAGGTGAGGGATGTCATCATGGAGACTGATGAAACGTTGGTTACGTACTGTAACCCCAGATTATATGAATGCAGGCGGAGTCCTTTAAGCCACGCCCTAGTGGGTTTACCCTTGCGCTTCGCGCCAATCACTGAAGCCTTCTAGTCCACGTCCACCTGCCGTGGGCCCCGCCTCGGTCTGCTATTTATTCTTTTGCTGACCGAGAATCGGCTCCCAATAAGGTAAAAAAAAAAATCACCAAAAAGAGCCAGGGAGGCCCAGGGGCTTAAAGGGCTCCGCCTGCATTCATATAATCTGGGGTTACAGTACGTAACCAATGTTATATTTCATGCAGGCTGTCGCCCTTTAAGCCACGCCCTAGTGAGTTAAAGGTGGAGCAGGATATGGTCCATGCCTCACTGGGTCTGACTGGAACCAAAACATCCTGGCAACCGCCACCCTTACTGAAGGTACTAGCAGGTGCGCAACCTGACACTGATGGTGAAACACAACATCAGAAGAAAAACAGAGTCAGAAGCAGGAACCACATGCTCGGCTGACTCAGTTGTACAGTATCGCCCATCAATAAAGACAGAAATGACTGTGTCATTTAATCAATAGTTTTATTGATAATGAAAGTTTTTACTCTGCTGCAACCCTGAGGACAAAAAATGTCAAAGAGGAGCTGGAGACATCTCGCAGATAAAAACGGATGAATGGAGTTACTGACGACCAGGAAGCTGCAGAGCAAATATCCTGTACCGACAGACCGTTGACCAAGGCAGTGGAAGCCACCATTCCTCGAGTGGAATGAGCTTTAATGCCCTCGGGAGGCTGTAGCCCAGCAGAACTGTAAGCCTGGGAGATGGCCTCACACCACCAATGCGACAACCGCTGAGGGGTCAAAGGTTGACCCTGAGAACCTTCTCTGAAATGTACAACGAGCTTATCAGATTTACGTATTGCAGCTGTGCGTCCTACATAACATCTGAGAGCTCGAACCGGGACAAAGCAAGTGAAGCTGCTCCTCCTCTGGTTTAGAGTGAGGAGGAAGAAAAAACCCGTCCAGTGTGATGATCCTGGACTTGAATGAAGACGTTATGACCTTAGGCGTGAATGTTGGATTAGGCCTAAGTTCAGCAGAACTTCCATCTCCTTGTATTTTTAAGAAGGAAGGAGAAACAGACAGTCCAGAAAGGTCACTTACTCATTTAGCTGACGTAAGAGCCGTTTTAAATGACAGGAACTTTAGTGGAACCTCATTTAGAGGCTCAAAAGCATCCTTAGTTAGTACGTTCAACATAGTAACCAGGGGCCTCATGTACAAAGACTTGCGTAGATTTCTTACTGAAAAGTCACGTACGGACAAATCCAGAAAAGTGTCCACGCACAAAAAAATCCAGATTTATCAAACTGTGCGTACACCGGTATCCACGCACATTCCTTATGTACAACACAATCAACGTGGAATTCAGCGCACATGAGAGAGTGGCCGACTCCGCCTTTGACACGCCTCCGTATGAATATGCAAAGTCATTCAAATATGCCATGCACGACAGGAATGTCGTCTCTGCTCCATTGCAAATCATGTCGGAACGTGGAAAAAAGAGGAACTTCACGGACTGTGAACAGGAATCACTTCTGAGTGAGGCAGAGAAGCACGGAAAAAGGTTTTATTCGGCACGCCTAGCGCAAAACATACCATCCACTTTTAAACAAGAAGTTGACCCATCTGCTCTAACATGCCTGTATAGGTTAGTGGTGAGCGCGCCCGCCCTTCGTCCCAAAGGTCGTGAGATCGACTCCCCCTTGGTACAACGTTTTTTTTTTTCATTCCAGATTTAAAGAACACAGGACAACTATTTAATAAAACAACAAGAAATAGAACAATACATGAAATGAAAGGAAGCAGACGATTTCTTGTTTTGTAAATAGTTTTCATGTGTATTTAAATCTGGAACGAAAAAAAAAAAGAGAAACGTTGTACCATGCGAGATTCGAACTCATGACCTTTGGAACTAAAGGCAACCGCGCTACACACTGACCTAAACGTAGGCGTGTTGGTACAGCTTGGTTAACTTCTTATTTAAAGAAATCACATCTCATTGTTGTCAATATCGTTGCCACTATTTGGCGCATGCTTTTATATCCACTCATCTAATTGCGTCCATGTGGATGTAATAATTGTTAATCATGTGTGTTTGGTGGGATTTATGATTATTTTCATATCATGGACACAGTTTCTCTGAATAACCTGTAAGTGTCGCCAAAGGAACAATAACCACAGAAACGTGCGTACGCAAGCAGGGGAGCAGCCGTGGATTTGTACGTGGATGCGCAGATATTCCCGTTCATATCAGATTTGATACATACGCCACTTTGCGTGGAAAGTGACGTGCGCAATGTTTTTGTGCGTGCGCACGGTTGATACATGAGGCCCCTGGTCCCATTGAGGAGCCAAGGACCGTGAAACTGGCCTAAGACGACGAACACCCCTCAAAAAATGTTTCATTAGGGGATGATTAAACACGGTTCTATCATTAAACCCCTCATGACATGATGAAATTCCCACAGCATATGTTTTAATGGTGCTGAAAGCCAAATTTCTGTCTAGCAATAGTTGTAGGAAAGATAAAATTGGACCTAGGTGACATGAACATGGGTCCAGATGTCTCTCCACACACCAACGCTGAAAAGCAGCCCATTCTGAAGCGTAAACAGCTATTGTAGACTGTGCACGTGAGCCCTGAATGGTACCAATGACATCTTTAGAGAAATCAAGGTTTTCTAAACGTTGTCGTTCAGCATCCAGGCCCACAGATGCTGACCTATCACCGGAGGGCTCGTTATTGCACCCCCTGCCTGCAGGAGAGCGTCGTCTCTCCAAGGGAGTTTTCAGGAGCGACCTGACAGCTGCTGCAGGACCGGAAACCATGGAGCGTTCACGCGCTCTGGAGCGATCAGAATGACTGGCACTCCCTCCTCTCGTACTCTTTCCAGCAGTGTGGATAGCAGAGGAACAGGAGGGAAAGCATAACTCAATACCCTCGGCCACGGTTTGTGAGCAAACGCGTCCACCCCCAACGGTGGGGTGTCGAGGGTACTCGGGGAGAAGAACTGGGGACACTGTGAATTCTCTCGCGTCGCGAACAAGTCCACCTCGGCCCTCCCGAAGCTGGACCAGATTTGAGACACCAGGTCCGGGTGTAACGTCCAATCTCTGTCCAGAGGCCCTCCTCTCAACATGATGTCGGCACCTCTGTTTAGCACACCTGGGATGTAAACAGCCCTCGGTGATCTGAGGTGAACGTGAGCCCAGCAAAGCAACTCCCTGGCTGTTTTCAACAACTGGGCTGAGCGAACCCCGACCTCGCAGTTTATGTAAGCTGCGGCTGTTATGTTGTCCGTGTGCACGAGGACATCCTGGTGATGAAGCATGTGCACAAAGTGTTTCAGAACTTTGTGAACTGTCAACAACTCCAACACGTTTATGTGGAAAGACGTGTCGGGTGGCCACGTCCCGCCCACTGTCTGAGACTGACATGTCCCCCCCCCAACCGGAAAGTGAGGCATCGGTAAAGACTGCCTTTCGTGACGTCACTTTGCCCAGGGAAACCCCCTCTGACAGGGTCCTGGGATTTTCCCAGAACTCCAGGTCTGTCCTCACAGACTGGGGGACCGTGAGTTGGCGCCTTTTGTGGCGTGCAATGTCTATTCTCTGACGAATAAACCACCTTTGCAACTTCCGCATGTTCAATAAACCCAGTTTTACCACAGTGTGGCCTGCGGCCATCATCCCTAACAGCCGCATCATTGTGATCGCCGACACCGCTTGACGCGATGGAGGAGTGACGTCAGCGATTCTATTCTCTGGTTCGACAGAACCGCTTTCATTGTTATCGAGCATAAGTTGACACCCAGAAAAAGTACCTGTTGAGCTGATGAAACAGAGCTTTTCTCCCAATTTATGGCAAAGCCTAAACTGGTCAGATGACTCACCAAAATCTCTGTCTGTGTTGCAGCCTCCATCTTGGATCGAGACAGAAGCAACAGATCGTCTATGTAATACATGAATCGGAAGCCTCGCGAACGCAGCGGCTGTAACGCAGCTTCGATGACCTTCGTAAAAGTCTGCGGCGCAAGCGCATACCCGAAGGGTAGGCGATTGAACTCGTAACAGGTTCCCTGAAAGGCAAACCTGAGGAACTTCCTGTGTTTGGGGACGATCGGTATATGGAAGTAAGCGTCTCTGAGATCGATTGATACGAACTAGTCCCCTGACGTCACATTCTCGAGGACGCGCTTCAACGTTAACATATGAAAGGGACGTTTTATAATGTAGTCGTTGAAAAAAGACTGGTCTAAAATCGGCCTGAGACCTCCTGATTTCTTTGGAACAAGAAAATATTTTGAATAAAACCCGTTCATTTCCTCGTCGGGAAGGACCCTGGAAATGATGCGTTTCGCCAAAAGTTCCTGTAGTTCCAATCTTAGCGCCGCTCCCTGTGCAGGAGAGGAGAGTTTTGTCTCCAAAACTCCGTTGAATCTGGGTGGCGTCATCGCAAACTGTAGAGTGTAACCGTCGCGAACCAGATGCCGTAACCACTTGTTCAGAGTGCAAGATTGTAGCTAATTTGCTCTGTGATCTGTCAGGGGGGCAGCCATCTTGTTCTGCCGCCTGAGTAGACATAATCTGGCCTCTACCGCCGCCAAGTGGACAGAGTCCGCATTGGCCCAAGAGAGGCTGGTCTGAAAAGGGACGTTTACTGCACGCCACCTCACGGGTGCAGCACTGACACACGTTTGACTCATGTGAACATGAGAAACGTCTTTTTTGAGATGGGTCAGTGATATTACCTGTTGCTTGAGTCATTGTAGAAAAAGACAGAAATGTCCTGGCTGGAACTAAATTGTCCAAGCTAGGCTCATGAGAGTTAACTGTGTTAACAAAAGCAGATGTTTGTGTGACATGACTGTGCAATGCATCGCCCTGTGCCTGCTGGCAGTCACGTACACATGCCCCCGTCTTCGTACGGGGAGGCGGGGCTGGAGTGGTTACAGGGGGAACATCGAAACCACTTGAAGCTCGGCTTTGTGTGAAAGAATGTGCTTTGTTTGTATCGCACGAACCTGGAGATGCGTTCACGGACCTCGGAAAAGAGGAAACCAGCGTGTCTGAATAAAAAAACACTATTTTCAAAGACAGATTCTTTATTTTCAGAAGCCAAAACATTGCAGAACACATCCCCTGTACACCGTCATTTTTTCATCATGTCCCACTTTGCACCCTGGTGCTGGCTGGACCATGAGGTCTGCTGGCGACCCCTGCCTCTGGAGCTCCCGGCCCGCTGGTAATAGGGAGCCGGGTGTCCTCTGGATGGAGCTGGTGTGTACGGAACAGTGAAGGTCTGTGACGGGGATGAAAGTCTCTGCACGCTGCGGTACGCCTTGCTCTGCTCCCTAGGGCGCACCGGACTGTGTGAAGCTCGAGGGTCTGCCCGCGGCGGAGCAGCGTGCTTCCTCACCTGCTCGAGTGCGTCCGTGGACGAGCGCAGCTGCTCGAACACAGCCTGGTAGTGTTCGCCGAACAGACCCAGCGTCGAGATCGGCCCCTCCAGGAGCTGCCACTTGACCTCCTCTGTGATGGTGGGGCACAACTTGAGCCATACTTGACGTTGGAGCCGCGTAGCCCACGCTGTGATCCGCGCAGAGCAGGTCGTCAGTGCCCCGCACAGGTTGGTGATGGCGTCCAGAGCCGCTCCTGCTTTCTCGTGTGTCGGCTCCCGCCCGACTCCGAGCGCAATGTTATTTGCCGTGGCACCGACCTGAGAAGCACACTTGTGGATACGGTCCTGCATCTTTGTAGAGAACTGATCTGCAAGTGTGGGTGGTGTCGCGGGTTTTCCCACAAGTTTCACGGCTTTTAGGCCAAAAACCGCGGACAAACTTTGCTCCAGTGGTGGAACCGGGGGGAAGGTCTGGTCCATCAGTCCCTGGACCTTTGTCACAGCACAAATGAGGAGACAGGCGCCCTCCTTTTTAGCGGTTCACGTCCTTCAGCCTGCAGCAGAGAGAGGATGTCCGGGACGCACGGCCAGATCATCTGTGCCTGGTTCACAGGCTTCGCAGCAAACCGTCCCGCCAGGAGTGGTGTCGCAGACGTCTGTGTGGTGCATTCAGGGACCGTCATGCCGCACGTACCCGCTGCCCACCTGATGATGTCCGGCAACGCGTTGGCCAGGTTGAAGAGAGGACCTGGCTCGACCGTGTCGGGGTCCGTTAGTCCTACGCCCTCAGGAGACGGTGCCCTGTTGCTACACGACTCCACATCAAAGAGCTGGCGGGTCACTGGATCGTGGTCCGCTGACGGGCAAGCTGGCATCTGGGTGGACGTGGCGGCCATGCCGACCACGGCTGCTCCCTCGGTGGGGGGTATTGTCGGTTCCACGAACTTCAATAGAAGTCGGGCAACATGACTACTAGCTCCTTCCTGCTGGGGAATGAAAGGTGAGACCGGTCCCGAACCCCCAGCGGGGAGAGACCGGCCTCGCTAGCTACCCCCGTGGATGCGTAGTCTGTCTCCTCCAAGAGCCACAGAGGGGGCGGAGCGACCACCATTGGCCGAGCCTCCGTTGCCGTCTGGGCAGTGAGGTCGAACTGGCGCTGCCTCTCGTCCTGAGGCAGGAACTGGCAGGAGGGACACTCGGGAGTCTGGACCATCGCCTCTTGCGCATGTTCAAATCCGAGACACGTCTCGCAGCCAAGATGCAAGTCGGCCTGCAGCATGAAGCCGGTCTTGCATCCTGGGCACTTCTTGATGGATCTTCTGGTATCCATGAGTAGTAGAAATCTGCTCAATCGTCGTGAAAAATTTTGGGAGCCGATTCTCGGTCAGCAACAAAATAAATAGCAGACCGAAGCGGGGCCCACGGCAGGTGGGCGTGGACTAGAAGTCTTCAGTGATTGGCGCGAAGCGCAGGGGTAAACCCACTAGGGCGTGGCTTAAAGGGCGACAGCCTGCATGAAATAAAACAATGGTCTCTTTTGATGTCACATCACTCTTTACGTGCATTCCTGTTGATGAAGCAGTAGAGGTGGTCTGTTTAAGGTTAAAATCAGACACCACTCTGAGCAACAGGACCACACTTTCCACAGAACCAGGAAGAAGCACACTTGTGGATGCGGGGAAACTAAACAGACTGTCAACTCTTGAAACTGTGCCTGCAGTCAACCTACTTCACATATGGGGAGCAATATTATAGGCAGAAACATGGGTGTGCTATGGGGTCTCCAGTTTCTCCTATTGTTGCCAACCTGTACATGGAGGAGGTAGAAAAGAGAGCTTTGACATCCTTTTCAGGGAGACCACCAAGTCATTGGTTCAGGTATGTTGACGACACCTGGGTTAAAATTAAATCTCAGGAAGTCCAACATTTCACTGATCACATCAACTCTGTGGATAAATATATCAAGTTCACACGAGAAGATGTAAAAAATGGCAGGTTGGCTTTCTTGGACTGTGAGGTCTGTTTCTGATAGAGGAAATTTGCAAACTGAGGTGTACCGCAAACCCACCCACACAGACCAGTATTTACAGTTTGACTCCCATCACCCTCTGGAACACAAGTTAGGAGTCATCAGGACTCTGTACCACAGAGCAGACAGCGTCCCCACTAACTCAGGAGCCAGACAGAAGGAGAAATCACACACAAAACAGGCTCTAGAGAAATGTGGATATCCTAACTGGGCCTTCCTGAAAGCAGAGAAGAAACCCAAACAGGACTCCAGCCAGCCATCAGGTGAAAAGAAGGAACCCAGACCCAGACCAGTGGTCATTCCGTATGTTGCGGGAGTTTCAGAGACATTGAGACGTTTATTTTCTAAACACAACGTCCCAGTGGCTTTTAAACCCCAAAATACATTACGGCAAAGACTGGTTCATCCCAAAGATCCAGTCCCCCGGCACAAACAGAGTAATATTGTGTATGCTGTTCAGTGTCAGGAGGGCTGTGATCAGTCTTACATCGGGGAAACTAAACAGCCACTGGCCAAAAGGATGGCCCAGCACAGAAGATCAACATCATCAGGTCAGGACTCTGCAGTCTACACTCATCTCCAGGCCAGCGGTCACTCTTTCAGGGATGAAGATGTTCACATCCTTGATAGAGAGGAACAATGGTTTGAGAGAGGAGTAAAGGAGGCCATCTTTGTGAAAAGAAACCGTCCATCATTAAACAGAGGTGGAGGCCTCTGGGTTGCAACTGTCCCCCACTTACAATGCTGTTATTGCTAGTAAATGCACAACTGCCATTAAAGCTGCAAAACGTAACTACTTCTTATCTCAGACCTCCAAAAATCTAAACGATCCTAAAAAATTCTGGAAAACCATTAAATCTCTCTCAGGCACCCCCCAATCATCTGACCTCCCATCACAATTTCTTGTTGACTCTGTTCCTGTGTCAAATAAGCACGAGATCCTGAACTGTTTCAATAAACATTTTGTTGCTTCTAGTTCTTTATTTGATACAGTTACAAACGGAAAATCGGCCACTTTATCTAATAATCAAACTTCAACAAATCAAATCCCTCCTACAAGCCAACCATCTGTTAATCACACCTTCTCTTTTTCTCCATTCTCAGTCAGTGAGGTAAATAAACTGTTAAATGATCTTGATCCTAAAAAATCTGCAGGTCCAGATGAACTTCCACCTTATTTCTTAAGGCTGGCTGCTCATATCATCACAGTCCCTGTGACCCACATCTTTAATCTATCCATAAGCCAAAACACCATTCCGGATGCTTGGAAAACAGCCTTTGTTCTTCCTTTGCTGAAGGGAGGTGACCCCACCTCACTGAACAATTATCGACCGATCTCTAAACTCTGCATCTTAGCCAAGGTTCAAGAAAAACTGATAAACTCTCAGATCAAAAATTATCTGGACTCATTTAACATCTTACCTCTCCATCAATCTGGTTTCAGGAAAAAACACAGCACAACAACTGCTTCTCTGAAGGTTCTGAATGATGTTGTTGAAGCATTGGATGCTAAGGACTATTGTGCTGCACTTTTCTTAGACCTGTCTAAAGCTTTTGACACTGTGGATCATAACATCCTGTGTCATAAGCTCTCAGAAATCGGTTTCTCTGATCACACCATCGGTTGGTTTTCTAACTATCTTTCCAATCGGAGGCAATGTGTTCAACATAACGGTGCTTCTTCCAGCTATTTAACAGTTAAAAATGGTGTACCACAAGGCTCAGTTTTAGGACCAACTCTCTTTACAATCTACATAGCTAATGTAGGTCACTGCATCCCTGATGCATCCTTACATTTCTATGCTGATGATACAGTTGTTTATTGCCGAGCTAAAACAGTAGCTAAGGCTTTCCAGTTACTACAATCCGCTTTTGACATCATCCAGTCAGATTTGTTCCGTCTCAAACTTGTCCTAAATGCTGATAAAACAAAAGGGATGTTTTTTTCAAATAGGAAGGCGGTTCCAGCAGATCCTCCTCTGATTTTATCTTCAAATGGTGTCCCTATTGAGTTTGTTGATTCCTATAAATATCTGGGTATCCTGATCGATTCACATCTCTCTTTTAAACTCCACGTGGAAAACCTAGTGAAGAAATTGAAAGTTAAACTGGGTTTCTTTTTCAGAAACAGATCATGTCTAACACTGAATGTTAGGAAACGCCTTGTATCTGTGACTTTCCTTCCCTCCATTGATTACGGTGACATTCTCTACATGAATGCTCCTACAAGCACCCTGCGGATGTTGGATGTGGTCTATCATGGTGCACTAAGATTCATAACTGGTTGTGATTATCGTACCCACCACTGCACCCTGTATTCACTGGTTAATTGGACATCATTAACCTCACGCAGACTCTTCCACTGGTACATTTTCATCTTTAAATCACTTCTTGGTCTGCTGCCCTCATACATCTCCTCCTACATGTCTTTGCGTGAGTGCAGCTACAGTGTGCGCTCTCAGGACATGATTACCTGCAGTGTTCCGTCAGTGAGGACTGAACTTGGAAAAAGGGCCTTCTCCTATTCTGCTCCTGCTTCATGGAATATCTTACAAAAAGATCTGAAGCTCTCGACCTTGACTTCTCTAAATGGTTTTCAGAATCTGTTGGAATCCTGGCAAAAACCAATGCAGATTTGTTCCTGTCTTTGATTTTATACGTCTACCTTATAATGTTTTGCTAGTTTTTTGATACTTTGTTAAAAAAAAAAATCTTTTGTTTTTTTCTCTCTTTTTGTTTTCTATTGTTTATTGTTTGTTTGTTTATTGTTTAATGAAATTCTATCACTGCTGTTCATTGTTCTTTAGTTTTAGCAGGTCGCTTTCGTAAATGAGCCCATGAGGTTCAAAAGATTTACCTGACTAAACAAAGGTTGAATGAAAAGTATCACTCAGCCCACTGTGAATAGCAAACAACCATCAGGGTGTTAACGGATCCATCGTCAGGCTGATGGTCCTCCTTGATCATGTGAGCAACTGGTTTCGGCTGTCATCAGCCAACTGGTTGATCCACTGTGGAGAGGTGCTATTTATAAGACTGAGCTGAACACAGCTTCTCAGACTGAGGAAGTCTTTCGGACGAAAGACGAAACGTTTCTACCGTTTTTTTGCTTCTTTTTTTTTTGAATGTCCAGAGGACCAGACTTAGCTTTTTTGGATTATTAAGGAAATGTTAAGCTCAGAAACACTTGTGCTATAGCCTGGTTAAAACCAGACCCTTGTCCTTCACTTCGCTTCATACTAGGGTCTGGACTTTCTCCATTTTAAAACGATTCTTGCTGGAGGCGTTGGCCTCTGCTGAGGAACAAAACCATTGGATATTTTGAACAGGGAAAGCATTCTGCTCCCTCCCCTCAGAGCCATGTATGGCTGCTCCCCGTGCTCTGGTGAACTTGACAACTGCTCCGCCTCCTGCAGCTTTTCTCTCGCTGCCGGCTGCCGCGCTGCAAATTCTGTGTTTATATGTTAATAAAACGTTTTAATAAAATAAAATAAAACCATGGATCGCTGGTCCAGCTCACCAGAAGACCAGAAAATCTGATGGGACTCGGGCAGCAACGTAAAACCCGAGTTTAATTCTCGTGACAACCTCAGCCATTTCCTTGTTCATTTCAGCGGAGGGAGAGAAGGAGGAGGGAGCGAGCGATCACTTGACTTTTGGCCCAAAAAACAAAAGAAAACTCCAGATAAGGGATTAAGAAGGGGAAATTAATAAATTTGTGTCACATATAAAACAGTCCTGCATCGCTTTGCATCGCTTTGAATGAGAACATGCCGCTGCTCGCTGACTGCGCGCTGGCAGAGCCCTTTATAGGGCTCTGCGCGCTGGGACAGGTGGGGGCGTGGGTTAGGGTCCAAAACTCCGCCCCTTCTGTTCTCTGATTGGTCCGGTCAAAAATCTACCGGAGAAATCGTTGTCTATGAGAGAAGTCCCAGACTGTGCAGTGAAGGGAAATGAGAATTGAGCGGAGCTGTGCAGGAAGGCGAGGGCCAGGCTACTTGTGCTATAATGTCAGCTAAGAAATATATATTTTTAAGTGTTTATCTAGCTAAATTTTAAAGAAATGAAGCCGTCCCACCCGCACGCGTGCACATAGCGAAACTACTTTTTTTAATCCAGCTGATTTGACCATTACGTGAATTTATTAAAGAAAGGTTAAGCTCAGACACATCTTTGCTATAATTTTCAGCAAACAAATAATTGTTTTTACCGTGTTAATCTTGTAAAGCCCTTCCGTGCACGCTCCTGTGGCAGCCATTTGCAGCAGGGCGGTGACGCGTAAATGGTAAATGGAGCTTATTTATATAGCGCTTTCCAGCCCCCTGTGAGGAGCCCCAAAGCGCTTTACAATACCAGCCATCCACCCATTCATTCACACATTCATACACCGGTAGTGGTAGCCTGCCTTGCAAGGCGCCATCCAGACCTACCGGGAGCAACTCGGGGTTAAGTGTCTTGCCCAGGGACACAACGACACATGGTGGGCGGATGCGGGATTCGAACCTCCAACCTTCCGATTGGGGGTCGACTGCCATTACCACTGTGCCACGGCCGCGTAACATACACGATGCATCAGCGGTGACGCATAATAGATGCGACTTATGGGGCGAAGCAACATATTTATGTATTTTTCCACTTTATTGGACATAATTGGACTAATGCGACATATAAGGCAGTGCGACTTTTCACCCGGAAAATACGGTAATCAAAAACCATCAGAAGAGGAAACAGATACTTTGTACTTGAGCTATATTATGATTAGTTTGTTTAATAGCTTTAATAAAATAACTTTGTTAAACATTATATAACAAACTGTTAAGAAGATGATATTTACAGCAACCCTGAGTTCCTACCTTAAAGATAATTTATTTTTGAAGAAATAATTGTAAAGTATTTATTTAGGCATGCAATATCCTTAAATAGTGCTTCTTTTTCATGCAAAACAACCCAGTATATGTATTATTCATTAAACATTTCATTAAATACATATTTTGTGTTTTTACATTTTGTCAATAGATACAGGAAATGACATAGTGTGGAGTACTTTTTTCTAATGTTATTTGCTGCTATCTGGAAGGAGAAGAACGAGTCTGACCCATCTTCCTCTTTCGGATAATTATTGAAGTCATGCGACAAAGCTTCCTAAAGGGACAGCAAGGGACAGACATATTTGAGCAGGTAAGACAGTTTAATAGAGTTAATTTTATGAATTAGTGTAAGGGACATAATGCTACTGTCATTTTTATTTTTCATTGTATCAAAATGTGAACAATTAAAACTTGTTTTTTTTAATTAAGAGCAATCCCTATCCTCGGGGGCCACTATCCTGCATGTTTTAGATGTTTCTCTGTTCCAGTGCACCTGGTTTTCCTCATAAGTGATTAACAGGCTTCTACAGAACTTAATTCAACTATTGAAGCAGGTGTGTTAAAGCAGGTAAACATGTAAAACATGCAGGATAGTGGCATTCGAGGCTAAGGATTGGACACCCCTGATTTAGAGTGTTGAGTGCAGTTACAACAGGGGCTGCAAGGATATGAAAGTGTTCAAAAAAAGGAAACGAGTTATTCTATTCTGTGTAAAGTTCCAGTTTCGTAAAAAATGCAATCACAACTTAAAACTAGACTGTTGGTAAAACATACCAACATCTAATGCTTGAGATAAAAGTTTAAAAAGTTAGCTTAAGGCAACTTCTTAAGGCTTTTTGTTGTTATTTTAAATGTATCATAAATATACCATAGCCAGAGCTTCTTGTAAAGTGGTCTTACCCAGATTTTCTACAGGTTTATGAAAGTTTTCTTTGGATTTTGTCTGCTTTTTTATCCTTTTACTGTCCAATTGCAACTGGCCGTGACTGCATGTTGTGCAGGGTGTGCTTTAATAAGGAAGCTCAAGCTATATTAGAACAAAAAAGAATTCTCAGTTCTTAAAACATATCTCCAGCTGATCATCAGTAAATTTAGTATAATACAGACCCTAAGAAATAACATTTTACGTAACCATTTACACTTTTCCCAGTTTTCAGCTAATGCTTTAGTCGCTTGTTGGTGCTAAATACTATTAAATGTCTATCAAACTGTGTTATTTTTGGTACGTTTTACAAAATCAGCTAAAAAAATGGACATAAATTGTGTCTTTGTGATGATCTGCTGGTAATATGCTGGTGAAGATTCTCAGTCATACAGGGCATGATAAATAAATAAATAAATAAAACGTTCAACAATGTTCAACGTTGTATTGAACATTTTTGGATCTGCTGGTAACAAAATAAACATCTCATTAAAAACTGTTTTTTTATTAAATTGTTAAGCTGCAACACTGGTTTATTCTTTGAGTTTAGAGACCTTTTACAGTGGAAAGATTTATGAGTAAAATGGTTAAACAAATGAAAACTGAAAGTTATGCACCATAACTCATGTTCCCTGAAGGAGGGAACGAGGTGCAACACTATTGCTATGGGAAATTGCGCCCCCGCACGATTACCTGAAGGAATACATTCACGCCTTTACGACAGGGGACGTCAGCGTCACCCCAGAGGCCCCGCCCTCTGGGTACTTAGACGCGGACGCCCATCCAAACGGTCTCCAAGTGCACTTCACCAAGCTTCAGCATTGAAAAGGGCCAACTGTGTTGCACCTCGTTCCCTCCTTCAGGGAACATGAGTTATGGTGCATAACTTTCAGTTCCCTTATCAGTCAGTCACTTGGTGTAACACTATTGCTATGGGAACGTAATTCATTCACGCCCTTGAAATGCTCAGTAAAATGCATGCTTGTGAGAACCTCAGCCTTATACATCAGGCGTTTTGGCTGTTCTCTACTCCAAGTTAGAGAGTACAGCCTGAGTGACGTCACATGCAGTGACATCCAAACCATAATGCTCTGCAAACGTGTTCATTGAACTCCAGTTTGCAGTAGCAAAGATGTTTGCAACTGGTACGCCCTTAAAAAAGGAACCACGAGGCCGCTAGGCCTCGAGTGGCATGGGCGTGTACGCCAGAGGGCACCTGTTGACCTTTGTTGCTGTATGCCCTCTCTAAGGCTCAGTCACCCAGTGTGAGAGGCGCTGCTTTGAAAGAGCTCTGCCAGCAGCTGGATTGGCAAAACATACGAACAGCTGGTTTGATTTTCTCCAACTGACAGTACTTTCAATGTAAGCACTTAGGTCCCTGACAGGGCACAGTGCATTCCACCTCCTCTGTCCTTCAGAGAGGACAGGGTAGGGAGGAAACGTTAAGAGACCAAAATCCAGACTTCTGGGATTTAGAGTTGGAACCTTTGGCACGTATGCGGGATTTGGATGCAGGGTGACCTTTGACCCGTCAGGGACAAACCTAGTACACATTGGGTGTACGGAGAAAACGTGGAGGTCAACCACACATTTAGCTGAGCAAAGAGCTAAGAGCAAGGCAGTTTTATAAGATAACAAATCTATCTTAATGTTGCTAATAGGCTCAAATGGAAATGGAGGCTCACAAAGAGCATAAAGGACTAACTGTAGGTCCCAATCAGGGGCCAAAGTCCTGCTGGGTGTCCATTCCTCAGTAAGCCCTTCATGAAACGTATCATGAGAGGGTGAGCCCCGGGTGTTTTACCCCTCCAGCCTTCGTGGCATACCGAGACGGCTGACAAAAACACCTTAATGGTAGAAAATGAGCGGCCTTTCTCCAGCAGGTCCTGTAAAAAGGTGAGGACTTGGACCAAGTCACAGGAATATAAAATAATATTCCTCTCCAGACACCAAGCCTCAAAAACACGCCATTTACGAGCGTAGAGAGTCTGAGTTGCCTATGCTCTGGCTCCTTGTATCGTGTTTATGATGTTGCTGGGAAGGCCAGAGGCCATCAGCCTGTTCCTCTCAGCGGCCAGGCTGAGAGCTGCCATAGTTCTGGACGTGGGTGAAAGAGCTGCCCGTGTTCCTGACATCAGTGAGATTATCTCTGGGAACCACGGTTTCTGTGGCCATCTGGGGGATATTGATATCAGGGAAAGAGATCCCTTGCGTACACGTTCCAATGTCATCTGAATCAGAGGGACGGGGGGAAACAAGTAATATAGCGCCCCTGCTGGCCAGCTGTGGGTCAGGGCATCTGCTCCCAGCGGCGCATCTGTTTCCTTCAGAGAGAAGCACAGAGTGTAGTGCATGCTGGTTTTGCATTTGAACAGATCGACGGATGCCCGCCCGTATCGTGACCAGATCTGGTCCACGACCCGTGGGTTCAGCCTCCATTCTGAAGCTAACAGCGGTCCTCTTGAGAGGACGTCTGCCCCGTGGTTTGTCTCGCCCGGGACGTATGTCGCCCTTAGGGACAGTATTCTGGGGCCGCACCACGTGAGCAGCTTGTGTGTCAGACCGAGGAGGGGTCGGGACCTTGTCCCTCTCTCCTTGCTGATATAGGACACTGTTGTCCTGTTGTCTGACTTTACCAAGACATGCTGTCCTGCAATCAGTCCCCTTTTTCTTTGAAAAAGTGTTTCATTGACAGGTAAACAGCCTTCAATTCCAGGAAGTTGATGTGTAATCTTGCTTCCCGTTGTTTCCAGAGGCCTTAGGCGTTCTGGTTTCTGCAGACTGCTTCCCATCCTCCCTTTGAGGCGGTCAGACACTCTGAGCTGATCAGAATCCTCCCTGCACGCCTGAGGGGGGGCAGGACGTGTTTGTTTGTTTAGCCATATTTGCAGAGCACGCATTTTTAATAGTGCCTGTGGCACGCAGGGAATGGCTACTGCCAGCAGGCCCAAAAATGCACTGGCAGAGCTTGAGGGACCCTCTCTGGCCCAGTTGAAAACGTGCCAGACCGAGACGTATCAAAGAAATACGCTCCTCTGAAAGTCGTGCTCTGTACGACATGGTGTCGACCCATACTCCTAAAAACACGGTAGTCTGGGATGGTTTCAGATTGCTTTTCTGCAGGATGCATCTGTTTGTTGATCCATATCTGCAAAGGGCGTATTCTTAACAGGGCCCGGGGCACACAGACAATAGCTGCTGCCAACAGGTCCGAGAGACTCTGGCATAGCTTGAGAGGCACTCTCTGGCCTAGCTGGAACGTGCTAGGAAGAGGTGGAGGGCTGAAACCCATACCTCTGAGAGCCTTGCCCTGTACAGTGTGGAGTTGAGCTGTACTCCCAGAAATACGGTAATCTGGGATATCTGCTGTGTCCAGGAATGGACAGATCGTCTAAATAATTCATAACTCTGACACTTTAATCCCTCAGCGGGGTCAGGGCCGCGTCCAGGCATTTCGTGAATGCCCGGGATACGGTTTTCAGGTCACAAGGTACTGCCAAAAAACTCGGACGCGGAGCCCCTGAAGGCAGAGCGGAGATATTTTCTGTGGCAGGGCAGGATGTTCACGTGGAGGAAAGCGTCTTTCCGATCCACCGTGCAGAAGTAATCTCTCGATTGCACCGAGCAGATGGCTCGTCTGTGTGTCAACATCCTGGGTTTGCACGTCTTTCTTCTTCTGTTCAGATCCCGGAGGTCCAAGATGGGCCTCAAGCCCTGTTCCCATTTTGGGACCAGGAAGTACTCAGTAGTCTGAGACTTTATTGTCGTGTGTGGACGGCAATTTCTCTTTATTACACAAGCGTCTGAGTGTTCTTGTGTGTTTAAACGTTCTGAACCAGCTAGTCTGTGCTCCTCTAACACAGGTACTGGTGGTAAAAGTTCGGCATTTTCTCTCCCTCTGTGAGTGAAAGCGCCTGCAACAGTGCAGGGGCATCTCAGGGTCATGCAGGCCTCTGCTTTCTCTCTGCACCGCAGGAGAAGTACTGGGGTGACCCGTGACTTCTGCACAGAGATGTGGCTTTTTCTTTTTCGTTTTGTTGGTGGCCCCCTGCAGCTCCTGCAGCTTTTCTGCCTGGTGGGCCTGCAGCATTGAGGCTGCTCGTCCTTGTCCGTCCCACCAGGGTCCCTCTGGCCCTGACATGGTTAACGTCAAAGTCAAAGTCAAGTCAACTTTATTGTCAAAACTGCAATATGTACAGGACATACACAGGATTGAAATGGCATTTCTCTCTGTCCCTCGGTGCAACAGTAAACATTTAAACACTAAAACACTAAAACATTTAATAAACATAAGCATAAAATGAAATAATAAAAGTGTAATACTGTCCTGAGTTTTTGCATAGTAGTTTTTGCATAGTAGTAGTATGAAAGTATGAAAAGTTACACCAACACTAAAACACTAAACATTTAATAAACATAAGCATAAAATGAAATAACAAAAGTGTAATACTGTCCTGAGTTTTTTGCATAGTAGTATAAAAGTGTAAAAAGTATATCTATAAAATAAAATGAAAGTTCTGGCATTGACATTTGTAATAGAGTGACAAAGCAGCATATGAAGTTTATGTACACAGTATATGTATGAGGTAGTTGATATTGGTATAGAGGTAAAGTGGCATATGCAATAAGGCTAGTAAAAAAATATATATCAGCAGTAGTGTAGATATAAAAAGTAGTGTAAATGTAAACAGTAGTAATAAATGTAAACAGTAGTAATGAATGTAAACAGTAGTAATAAATGTAAACAGTGAATGTAAACAGTAGTATGACTATAGGCAGTAATGTAATACAAACATTAGTGCAAATATAAGAAGTAGTGCAAACTGAATGAGCACATGACCGTGAGTTGAGTGAATAACCCGTTTTGATGACACAGAGTCCAGTGTTAAAGTCTTTGTGTTGTGTGGTAATGTGTGAAAGTTTTTAGTGTTAATGCAGTACAAGTGGGAGGGAGGGCAGAGCAGGTAGAGAGTTAAGCATCCTGACTGCCTGATGAACAGAGCTGTCATTTAGTCTGCTGGTTCGAGCCTGGAGACTCCTCAGTCTCCTCCCTGAAGGCAACAGGCTGAAGCAGCTGTGTAGTGGGTGTGTGGGATCACCTGCCATGCAGAGGGCTTTCCGAGTGAGGCGGTTGCTGTGTAAGTCCTGTAGTGAGGGGAAGGAGGTGCCGACAATCTTCTCAGCTGCTCTCACGATGCGCTGGAGGCTCTTGCGGCAGGATGCAGTACATGCACCAAACCACACCGTGATGCAGCTGGTCAGGACACTTTCTATGGCACCCCTGTAGAAGGTGCACATGATGGGGGTTGGAGCTCCAGCCCTTTTCAGCTTGCGGAGAAAGTAGAGGCGCTGGTGAGCCTTCTTGGCCAGTGATGCAGTGTTCCTGCTCCAGGACAGGTCCTCTGAGACGTGCACTCCCAGGAACTTGGTGCTGTCCACTCTCTCCACTGTGGTGCTGTTGATGGTCAGAGGGGCATGTTGGGCATCCCTCTTCCTGAAGTCCACAACAATCTCCTTTGTCTTCTCCACGTTGAGAGTGAGATTGTTGTGTCCGCACCACAAGGCCAGGCGGCTCACCTCGTTCCTGTAGTCCGTCTCATCGTTGTTGCTGATGAGACCTACCACTGTTGTGTCGTCCGCAAACTTGATGAAGTGGTTGGAGCTGTATGATGGTGTGCAGTCGTGTGTTAGCAGGGTGAATAGAAGGGGGCTCAGCACACACAACGTCCGAGAGTCATCCATAGCCTCATAGGTGGATAAGCTCTCAGCGTCACGATGTTCTCGTCGTGGGCATAGGAAAACTACCAGTTAGCGTAGCTGAACAGGTGAGCTGAAATTCCTCCTCCTAGGCTGTGCTGGTCAGAGAGCCTCCTTGTTAGCAGGAGCTAAACGTGAAGGTACTCGTGAGCCGGCTAGTGGTGCTAAACGGGCCATCGAGCAGCGCAGCATCGGTAAATAAACTTAGTTATGCGATGAACTTTATCGTCGATTCGGCTACACAGGATAGCGAAACAGGCAAAACATGAGAAGGTTAGCTAGCAAGCTAGACCAAGCATTTTCACATACCTCATGATGAAGTCCTTCGTTGTCCGCTCGTAGCCGCGCTAATCATGTTAGCAACGTTGATCTTCCGCCCCGTGTTGTCATGGGTGCTCTCGGTTAGCCGGGCTAACCGTGGGAGCTAGCCAGTTAGCAGCGGGGTTCCTCGATTTCCACTCGCCTTTCTCCGGGGTCATCCGCGAGAAAAGCGCTGAGTGTCGTCGCGTGTGGCATCCCTGAGCCAACCAGACAGGCCTCGTGGATGTCCGCTGCTGAAAGGGGGTAGCCAGATCCGCTGAAGCAGGTTTGGGAGCCGGAGCTCGCTGGCCTGCTGGAGTTCTTCGTCCGAAGAAGTCCTCTCGCTGAGCTGCTCGCGGCTGCTAGCCTGTTAGCCTCGTTAGCTTAGCAGGTAGCGTGTTGTGCGGTTAGCGTCCGCTAACCGAGCGGCGGAACAGCAGAAAAGAAAAGGCACGGGAGCTGGGGCTCGCTGGCCTACTGGTCTTCTTGAAATTTTGGGTTTTCGCTTTACCTTCTTAGGAACCATGGCCGAGAAGAGTCGAGCTCGTTAGCAGTGCTAACGTTGTCCGGAGACGTCTCCCTCGTCGCGTCGCTTTCGCTGGCTAGCCTGCTACTCGTTAGCAGGGTAGCTGTGTCGCGCAGTTAGCGCCGTCGTGCGAAGCAGCTGCGAAAAGAGAAGCTTCCAGGTTAGGAGAAAAAACTCTGGACTGGCTCGCGCCAGCCCAGCAATATGCAGGAAATTTCTCTGTACGCACAGCGTAGGGAGCGAGCTCACCTCTAACGAGCGATGTGTTTACAGAGAAGTCCCACGAAGTTCAGGTTTTAAGCGAGGTGAAGGGCAAAAAGAGACCGTTTGGATGGGCGTCCGTGTCTAAGTACCAAGAGGGCGGGGCCTCTGGGGTGACGCTGACGTCCCCTGCCATAAAGGCGTGAATGTATTCCTGCAGGTAATCGCGCGGGGGTGCAATTTCCCATAGCAATAGTGTTGCACCAAGTGACTGACTGATAAGGGAACACTCCTTTGTAAAAGACACGTACTAATCAAAAATAAGTGGGAAAAAAAAAACTATAGATCAAGAACGGTTTAAAAGATTACAAGAACATAGATGAAAGCAAACTTTAAAAATAAATGACAGGTGGCTTCAGACAATTGCCCAGTACTGTAACTTTGGGAATTCTTCTGAAATAATGGTTCTGATAAAGCTTCATGTGTAACATCTATCACAATGTCCTTAAATAAAACTGTACAAGGTAGCACACACAGATGATGCTAGTGGTTTTGTAACTGGACTCTTTCTCTTTTCAGATCGCTTAAGCATGTTCACCTGATCTACAACCCGGTAAAAACGTTGAACATTAAACTGAAGCTGACGAAGAAACTAAAAAAAAAAATTAAAGTCTGTTTGTGGATCTGCAATAAGACAAAATGGCTTCTCAAACCCATCAGCTGTGGCTACTCGTGCTTGTTCTCGGTGCCGTTCGGCTCGTCGATGGCTACAGCTTCTACAACTGCATTGCAGAGCCCCACTCGAACTGGAAAAGCTTCAGCTGCAAAAGCCGAAATGTCTATGTCATGTCTGATATAGTAATGGACCTGCCAAGATCCGTTGTCAATCTCACGATCATCTTTAATCCACTGAGGCACATTCCCAACAACAGCTTTACTCATCTACCAAACCTGGAAAACCTCAGATTAGATCAAAACCAGCTGAGACTCCTGGATTCTATGGCTTTCAAAAACTTGCATCAACTGCAGTCTTTGAATTTGTCCTTTAACCTCTTCTCAGAGCTCAGTGCTTCATCATTTGAAGACCTTCATAACCTCACGTTTCTCTCTTTGGCCAACAACAAGTTAAATAGCTTTTCTGAGGATATTTTCTTTGGTATACACAATCTCAACACTTTACTCTTGAGAAATAACTGTCTCACAAATTTCTCAGAGATCATGAAATCTATATCGCATCTAAGGAAACTGAAAAAAGTGGACCTTTGTTCCAACAAACTGACTTCTCTCAGTCATTCAAATATATCTCTGCCTCAGTCCCTCAATGTGTTGCATCTGTGCAGAAATAATTTGCTTACTTTAGGATGCAGGTCATCATTTCTCAAGTTTATCAACGTGCTTGATTTGTCAAACAATTATAGGCTACCTACCAAAGCTTTTCAGGGTGTGGATCTGAGTCAAGTACATAGTCTGCATTTGAATTCAACAAGCGTCAAAATAGTGGATTTTTTAAACATCAGCAACATCAACGCAGGTTCTGTGGACTTCTCTGGCACTGGTGTAAAGAATTCCAGGGAGCTATGCAGAATACTGAAAACAAAGCTGAAAACAATAAAACATTTCTATTTACGATATAACAGCATTAATAATCTAATGAACTTCACACTCTCCCACTGCCCTAAAATGACTGGAGTTTTAGATTTATCCTTCAACAAACTAAAGTCAGTAGATTGCCTGAGCTTTATGTATAATCAGTCAGGTATTACTAAGTTTTCTGCAGAGCACAACCTTCTTACCACCCTCCCATTCTGTAAAAAACAAAAAAACTTTCAATTCGTAAATTTGGAAGAACTGAGCTATCGTTTCAATCGCATTCTCTCAGTCTGCATCCATGCATTCAGTCTCACACCAAATATTAAGGTGCTGAAGCTCAACATAAACAATATAGCATTTCTCCACCTCAGAGCCCTGGCAGGTCTAAAACAACTTGAGTCCCTTCGACTGGACAATAACCTCTTGACTGATTTGTTCAAGGAAACATTTGAAACAAATGTCAATCTGCAAATTCTTAATCTGCGGGATAACCGCATTTCTGTCATATTTAGTGGAACCTTTCATAATTTAAAAAAACTAAATACACTGGACCTCGGAGGGAATAAGATCACCCATTTTCAGCAGTATGGCTTCAAAGGACTAAAAAGTTTGTCTAAATTATACCTAGATGGGAACAATCTAAAACAGATCGAGTCTTCATTCTTTTACGCTTTCCAAGATACGCTCACAGCGCTGGATTTAGCAAGCAATCAGATCCGCTTCCTTAAAGAGGATAAAATTTCACCATTCTTAAATCTCAGCAGACTCTTAGATCTGAAACTGAGTGGGCAGCGCAATCATGGTCTTGCACTTTTACCTCGCACCTTATTCCGAGGCCTCCACTCACTGGAATCTCTGTATCTCACCAACAATTACATTAATTATCTTCCTCCTGATGCCTTTGATGATCTGACTGGCTTAAAATTTCTCACGCTGGACAGCTGCTGTGTTGGAGTGGCCCAGTTAGAACCAGGGGTCTTTAAAAATCTAAGAAATCTGACCAAATTGGTTCTAGAAAACATGGGAATTCAGAACTTCTCCAAGGAGGTTTTTGGGAATCTGACAAGGTTAAGCATTCTTCAGCTCAATCGCAACGTGATGCAGAGCATTCCTGTCGATGCTTTAGAGAATTTACCCAAACTTAACTATCTTGACATGCGCAATATTCCTCTAAGTTGCACCTGCAAGAACAAATTCCTGCAGAATTATACAGTAAAGAACCCAAATGTTCAGGTGGTCTACCTCTACAAACTGACATGCCAACACAATGAAAGAGTCAAATTTTATAACTTTGATACCAAAGTTTGTTACATAGATCTAGGAAAGTACATGTTTACCAGCACTGCAACTGCAGTCTTCCTGTTCGCAATCATTCCTTTACTTTATGTCAAATTCTATTGGAAAATTAAGTACAGCTACTACGTCTTCCGCTCCTGGTTTAGTGAGAAATGGAGCAGACTCAGAGAGAAAGAGGAGAACTCCAAATATGATGCTTTTATCTCTTATAACTTTTCTGATGAGCAGTGGGTTATGAATGAGTTACTACCTAACCTGGAGGGAAATGGATCTTTCTTTAAACTCTGCCTGCATCACAGGGATTTTGAGTTGGGCCGCAACATTGTGGACAACATCGTCACCGCTGTATACAGCAGCCGTAAAACAATCTGTGTGGTGAGCAGGAACTTCCTACAAAGCGAGTGGTGCTCTCTGGAAATTCAACTGGCCAGTTACAGACTTTTCGATGAGCACAGAGACGTTCTCCTGCTCGTGTTTCTGGAGCCAATCTCCGAGAGGCAGCTGTCGTCCTATCATCGCATGAGGAAAGTGATGCTAAAAAAGACTTATCTGCAGTGGCCTGGCTCAGACTGTAATAATCCCCTGCAGGCCCAGGAGCTGTTCTGGAATCAGCTCCGAAGGGCAATAAAAACAGGGAGCAGCCTGGGAACAGAGCAAGATGACAAAAACAAAGACTCTGTTTCAGAAGGAAAAGAAATTGAACTTTTTGACAATCAGTTAACAGATAAAAGCTATCTTTTGCAACCATAAAAAAAAAAAAATGTTTTTAAGGTTTACAACAACAACAAAAAAAATCAGTGTTCATTTTTTTGGCTGGGCTTCGATACAAAATGGAACATCTGACATCTGGACTTTACATACAGACACTGTGGTCAAGAAAGCCAGACAAAGACTCTACCTCCTAAGAAGACTAAAGAAGTTTGGTACAAACATGAGCATCCACCTACCGATTGGGTATGAATGTGTGTATGAATGGGTGGATGGCTGGTATTGTAAAGCGCTTTGGGGCTCCTCACAGGGGGCTAGAAAGCGCTATATAAATAAGCTCCATTTCCATTTACCATCCACACCAACTTTTATAGGTGTACCATTGAGAGCCTGCTGACAGGCTGCATCACAGGGTGGTATGAGAACTGCACCAGTAAGAGCCAGAAAGCTCTATAGAGGGTGGTGCAAAGAGAAGAGGACATCTGGTAGCAGTCTCCACACCATCCAGGACATCTACCACAGCAGGGGTCTGCGTAAAGCATGCAGCATCATTAAGGACCACACCCACCCAGCACAAGGACTCTGAAGACGATACAGGAGTCTGCCATCACGTACAAAAAGATTAAAGGACATTTATTACCCACAAGCTGTCAGATTACTGAACTCACGATAAATAAAACTGAACTGGCAATAACTAACTAATAGTTCAAACCCAATGTGCAACCTGTGCAATAACCTATATGTTGTATATGTTGATTATGTATATAGTATATACATACATACATACAT
>JBBPBX010048125.1:0-13049 GCA_038048925.1 Garcialebias charrua | reverse complement strand
TATATTTTTATATATATATATATATACATATATATATAAATATACATATTAAAAGATACAATATAACATTAATTACTACTTGTACTACTATCCCTACTTGGCAGGTTTTTTAATTATTGTAGGGCTTCAGGGTACGGATCCTCCACAATAAACGAGGGACTACTGTAATCATTCACTCATTCATTCAGCCTTTATTTATACAGGTTAGTCTCAATTAGCCTTGAAGACTCTTGCAAGAGAGACCTGTGACATGCTTTAAAAGAAGGTTTGTCTCTTGGAGATCTTGCTTTGACATCTTTGTAAACATGTCAGATCAGTACAGGGTCTTGATTTTGTTGCTGTAATAATCAGAGTCAGAGAATCTGAAAGTTATGCACCATAACTCATGTTCCCTGAAGGAAGGGAACGAGGTGCAACATACTTGCTATGGGAATTGCGCCCCCGCGCGATTACCTGAAGGAATACATTCACGCCTTTTACGGCAGGGGGCGTCACCCCGCACCAGAGGTACCGCCCTTTAGGTACTTAGGCGACTGACGCCCCTCCATCTTCCTCAGAAATTGCACGTCACCAAGCTTTCAGCATTTAAAAGGGCCAACTGTGTTGCACCTCGTTCCCTTCCTTCAGGGAACATGAGTTATGGTGCATAACTTTCAGTTCCCTTTCAGTTCGGTCTCTCAGTGCAACATACTTGCTATGGGAACGTAATTCATTCACGCCCTTGAAATGCTCAGTAAAATGCCTGTTAGTGTGAACGTCTGCCCTTGACCAGAAGGCATCTCTAAAGCTTCTTTTCCACCGCTCGGCTCGGCTCGGCTCAGGTCGGCTCAGTTCGGGTCGGGTCACATCTATGTTCTGTTTCCACAGCTTTTTTGTACCCCTTCTGTGGGCGGGGTCCAGAATCCTACTCGTCTTACCACATGGTGGCAGTAGTGTTCCCTCAAGCTATTTACTACAGTACTAGCCACCACTAGAAGAAGAACACAATAAAGGCTTTGACAGAATGTTGTGAAAGAGATGTCATGCTATAATGAGTACCTCATGAGCTGTAATCTTTAAACCCAATTCATAATCCTACCTTGTTGCCTTCTTTAAACCCATGTATTTTCCAATTTAGTATTTTTACAATAAAGATGTATTAAAGCATATTTTATTATTTAGTTATGCACAAGGTGCTTGATAAAGTTGCAAAACCATATTTATCTGAGCTGCTTCAACCTTCCTGCCCTCCCCGATCTCAGATCAGCTGAGCAGTTGCTGCTGACAGTCCTCAAAACTTTTTAAATCTTATTTAAAAACACACATTTATTCCTTGGCTTTTAACACGTGATCTTATCTTTTATGGCATGTTAACACACCTGCAGTAAGACTGGTATATGTATTTATTTTTGTATGCTTTTTATAGTTTTTAATTAACTTGTCTTTTATGTTATTGTACAGCACTTTGGTTGACCCTGTGGTTTTTAAAATGTGCTTTATAAATAAAGTTGATTTAAAACATCACACTGTGATCTTTGAAACTGCCAGAGTTTCCCTGGTAAAGTTGCTGCTGGGTGGTAGATGGATGGTCTGTGAATTCTTTAACTTTAAACTGTCCAAAGGACTTTGGCCACTTTTAATTTTTGACTTTTTTTGTATGACTTCATCCTAGAACCAAATAATTTATAACGTAATAACAGTTGAGCAGATTCTAATAATCTTTATCTTATGATTCTTTAAAGGTCAAATGCAAATGGAAAGTTCTCTTAACTTCCAGTATGGATTTAAACACAATACACACTTCACATTATAAAATAAGTTTAGGAAATTGAATGTTCGAGGACACCACTTAAGAAAATATAACGTTTAATAGGAAAAGTTTGAAGTGACAAACAGAAGTAACAAATTTCCATCTGGTGTCTCACGTCTTCCTCCAGAAGATGACACAGGTTGTTGAATTCTGGCGATTTTCTTCTGTTGACTGTAAAAGAAAAATGTGATTAATTTAGTCCAGAAACTGTTTTTTTTTTTAAACAACACAGTGTGATCACAACATGTTCATATACTAAATGTATCCTGTTGGAGTTATTTGAAATAAAATTCAATGTGTTATAGACATAAATGTGTCAAGCTACCTCCATTAATTTTCTCCCTTGTACTTTGTATCACATATTATCAATTCTATCAAAAACCACATAGCTGATATTTTTCAAAAAAATCTAGTGTGATCACAACATGTTCATATACTAAATGTATCCTGTTGGAGTTATTTGAAATAAAATTCAATGTTTTATCCACAATATTCCTGAAGGTGGCACTGTATTTGCGATTATGGGACTTACTTCCGTTTTGACCCCGGAAGTAGAATTTCTGCATTGGCTCCTCGTTGTTTACTTGTTTATCTGTGCGCATCGTAGAAGTTCTGTTAAAGTTCTGTTTTCTGTTATTTTGAGCTAATATTGTCACGAAGATGTCTTGAGGAGCTCGGGTACCTGTTGCGCTGTTCGTGGCTGTAAGAATAATCAGACGAAGCTGAATTTGTGGCTGCAACTAGTGTGTGTTGAACAGGCTCCGATAAGAAAAACCTGCATCCTTCTTTGTGGCTGGGCTACGAGAAACCACCTGAAAAAAGACTCTGTATCCTCCAGAGGAACGAGAACACCAGGTATGATTTAAGAGACAGCTTTTAGTTTAATGATTTTATGTAGTCAGTGATTAAATGATACTAATATTTTCGTGCATAACTGGCAAATAAACACACGCACCTATATACTGTATGTATGCTGTCTGTGTATATTTATTTATACTGTATATATAATATAGGTGTCTGTTGTGTTTATTTATATATATATATATAATATAGGTGTGTGTGTGTGCGTGGGTTTCTTTTATATATAATCTAGGTGTGTTTGTGTGTGTTCATAAATGAACCCTAATGTTTGTATACTGTACTTTTCTTTTCCTCCTTTCTGTTATATTTCTGCATAAGGTGAGTTCCAGGGATGGATGGATGATGCTCCAGTTGGTCCAGGGATGGATGGATGAAGCTCCAGTTGGTCCAGGGATGGATGACGCTCCAGTTGGTCCAGGGATGGATGACACTCCAGTTGGTCCAGGGATGGATGAAGCTCCAGTTGGTCCAGGAGATGGATGACGCTCCAGTTGGTCCAGAAGTTTGTGTGCAGTTATGTACCACAGCAACAAATGAGTGAAAATATAATTTCTATAAATAAATCTGCGTTTGAAGTGCATTTGGTGTTGCTGTGTTTCACCTTCTTTATTTCAATAAGATACGTTGTTTAATGTCTAATGAGAAGTTCTACTGCAAATAAAAAAACTAGATGTGATTGTTTTTTTGGCAACTTACCAGTTTAGTTTTTTATTGACAAGTACAAAACTTAAAAACATGCACGTTGCTGTGGTTCCTCCTCCAGGAGGAGATTGATAAGAATAAAAGCTATAATTATAAATTTTAGGCTGATTGTTAACTCTAAATTGACTCTGGGTGTGAGTGAGACAGGTCCCTCTTGTAAATGAGTCCCCGTGGCTCAACGAGGCAAGCCTGTATAAATAAAGGTTGAATGAATGAATGAATAAACTAAAAACATTTGAAACTGAATACAATATGAGAACTGTGGGTGATTTGATGTCTTTTAATGAAAATGATTGGCTGCAGAATAAATACCAGAATAAATACCAGGTCAAATACACTCTTCAACAAGAAATGATGGGCAGTTTCTGATTTTAAACAAACTGGAACAGATTCCTCATCATGTGGGACCACTGGACGACCACTGGACGACCACTGGACGACCACTGGACGACCACTGGACGACTGGAGCAAGCAGCAAACCCCTCCGGAATCCAAGACGATGGAACTTGGCCCTTCACTCGTCTGTACCTTAAAAAAAGAATAAAACTGTCATGTTTGCATCACAAA
Organism: Garcialebias charrua; assembly: GCA_038048925.1. NCBI lineage: Eukaryota > Metazoa > Chordata > Actinopteri > Cyprinodontiformes > Rivulidae > Garcialebias > Garcialebias charrua. Next base: position 9,130 of record JBBPBX010048125.1, on the reverse strand, counting down.
GTCTAAAATAAGACCAAGTTTGCTACTCAAAGTAGAAAGAATAAATACAGTTGCTCCTACATTTTTTACTCATTCACAAAGATATACTGTAATGTTCAATTTTATATTGATTTCAGTAATTTTATCTTAGATTTACTTTAATATTTTTGAATTATTGTGCCAGGTGCTTGTGTCATTACTTGTTCTTCTGCTCCTGCGTCTCAGAGTAAGTGTGTCTGTCAACTTCAGCGTGGGAGACCAGTCTGTGACTTGTGTGCAGGCCTTCCTGAAAATATAAATATTTCAATAGAACAAATGTAGTAATAACCAAAAGATGAACTTGTGTTATGGAATATTTTCTGTACAAACAGCATCCCACTGCTTTATTCACATGAGAGTAACAGGGACCTACAATCAAAACAGTACTACAGTACAGTATGTATGTATATACTGTATATATAGTGTGCATACAGTATACACATACACACAGCATATGTATGTACTGCAAATGTATTACACACACATGTAGTTATATTATTTATCCACAGATTTGTTTAGTAAATACTTTAACAGATGCTAACGCTACATGCTAAGCTAACCACAGCTAGTAGACGGTGCTAAATCATGAAGAAAAAAACAACAACAGCTCCAACACAGAGAAAATTATACTCTCACATTGTTCTGAAATTGTTTCACAAAATGATTTATGTAGAATATTTTGTTTACCGGAGAAAACGTGATCTGAACACGACGTCTTCGGGAGCAGATCAGGCAGAGGAGGGGCAGCTGTCAGCTCCTCCGATGGAGATAAATCCTTCACGTTTACTTATTTTTGGGATGAAGTGAAAACTGCACTTTGAACAAACGTCTACCCGACAGCAACACCCACTAACCCAACACGAAGTAACCATTGCAATTAATTAGAAATAAACAAAACAAAAAAACAAAAGTGAAAAATACAGCCAGTAGACTGGGCTTTAACTGCTGCTCTCACTTCAGGCGGAAGTCGTTCCCATAATTCGCGCAAGGCATCATGGGGCGTAGGAATATTGTGGATAGACATAAATGTGTCAAGCTACCTCCATTAATTTTCTCCCTTGTACTTTGTATCACATATTATCAATTCTATCAAAAACCACATAGCTGATATTTTTCAAAAAAATCTAGTGTGATCACAACATGTTCATATACTAAATGTATCCTGTTGGAGTTATTTGAAATAAAATTCGAATTTTTATAATTTATTTTCGTTGTGCAAGCACAGTTTTGGAAGAAGTCAAAGCGAAACTACTTTAAATGCAGCATATTTGACCACTACGTGACAATATTAAAGCGTGGTTAAGCTCAGGAGCCCTCGTACTATAAAGTCAGCTATGAAATATATTTTATATCTGTTCATTGAGCTACATTTAAAGACATAAAGCCGCCCGCGCGCCGCGTGTTGCTCGTGGCGAACCTGCTTTTTAAAATCCTGCAGTTTTGAGCAATACGTGATTTTATTAAGGACACGTTCAGCTGAAGACCCATCTTTGCTATAAATTTTAAAAATAATAATTGTTTTTACCGTGTTATTCATGTAAAGTCCTGCCGTGATCACTTCCCTCGCTTCCGTGAAAACTGCTCGAGTCTCCTCCTTCCTACTTCCGGAGCGGGTGAGCTCGCCTCAGTACCCCTCTGAAACCAGCCCGAAAATCTCAAGAAATCTTGCGCGGCTTAGCACGGAATATCCGGTGGAAAAGGATGAAAGGGGGTCTCTGCGACGCACATATGACGTAACATCCGACCCGAGCCGACCGGTGGAAAAGGGGCATAAGCTGCTTTCTATTGTGTATTAGAAAGAACAGCCTGAGTGACATCACACGCAGTAACATCCAAACTGTAGTACTTTGCAAAAGTGTTTAAAGAGCTCCAGTTCGCAGCAGCACAAATGTCTGCAACTGACACGCCCTTGAACAATGACCAGGAAGTGGCCAAGCCCCTGGTTGAGTGAGCATGGACTCCAGGGGGCACTTGTTGACCTTTGCTACCGTATGCCCTCTTAATGGCCTCCGTCACCCAATGTGAGAGGCGCTGTCTTGATAGGGCCTTTCCTGTAGCAGGTGCGGCAAAGCAGACGAACAGTTGGGTTGTTTTCCTCCATTCGGCTGTTCTCTGCATGTAGGTGCGTAAAGCCCTCACTGGGCAGAGAGCCTGTAGCCTTTCCTGTTCCTGAGTGAGGACAGGGCAGGTGGAAAGGAGGAGAGATCAAAGTCCAGACTCCTATGGTTCAGGGTCAGGACCTTGGGAGTATATGCGGGATTAGGCCTTAGTGTGACCTTTGACCCGTCAGGGGCGAATCTGGTACACATTGGGTGTACAGATAATGCATGGAGGTCACCCACGCGTTTCGCCGAGCAAAGAGCCAGGAGGAGAGCAGTTTTGTAAGATAGAAGATCTATCTTAATCTCGCTGAGAGGCTCGAATGGTGGGTCGCAAAGAGCCCCCAAGACCAGACCAAGATCCCAACCAGGGGTCAAGGTCCTGCTGGGTGGCCTGGTTCGAAGCACACCTTTCATATATCTCATTATGATTGGGTGTGCTCCAGGAGTCCTGTGTCCCCAGCCCTCGTGACAGGCAGAGATAGCTGCAAGGAACACTTTAATCGTTGAATAAGAACGACCGTTTTCCGGTAAATCCTGAAGGAAAGTTAAAAGTTGAGCCAGGTCGCAAGCATAAGAAATGCTATTTCTTTCTGAGCACCAGGCTTCGAAGATGCGCCACTTTTGTGCGTATAGGGACTGTGTTGACCCGGCACGGGCATTTTATATAGTTGTCACCACGTTCTCAGGCAAACCCGACGCCATCAGTCTGTCTTTTTCAGTTAACAGGCTGGAATTAATTCCATATCCTAGCCTAAACAGCTGGGCTGTGACTTCCTGTGTGAGACTTTGAGGGTCCACCAGGTTGGGTAGCGGGTCTCCACGTCAATGTGTAAACAGACTTCCCTGATCGAGTCTCCTCGAAGACAGATGGAGTCTATTAATTTTATTAGAATGAGTTGGGACAGGAAAGTTACTGTTTCCCTCCAAAACATGATTTTCTGTTGGGTTGAGGGACTGCTGCTTCTGTAAACGAGGAGACCTCCTGATTCCAATTTTTGTCCCCCCAGGTGGGATGCTGTGTGGGGACAATGTTGATGCAGCTTTGTGAGGAAAATCACGTGCTGCACTTCCATTGCTCGAGCCTTGTGTGTCCTTCATGAATAATAAAGGAGCAGCAACAATGTGTGAACGTGGGGATGATCCTTTGTGGCCGGCAGACTCAAGATAATTTATTGATAAGGAGCCCAGTTTCCCTTCAAAACAGGAGGAAAAATCTGGTTCAACTCTGATCCTTTTACACGCACAGTAGCATGATCACAGCCACTTCTTAGAGGGTGTGAAAAATGTGTCTGCTTTGGGGCGTCCGACGTGCTCTCCTGTGATGCGAACATGTCACGTGGTAGTCTGGCTAGTGTATTAGCCGGCCCCTTGCTCCTAATGGAGCGGGGGCTGGGACACGTGCCCTTTCCCACCTGTCTTAGCGAGAGGTGTAGGGTCTGTTCGCAGACGCCACTGGGTCTGTCTTCTTGAGACAGGTTCTAAGGCACCTTGCTAGGGCTTATTGAATAGGCTGGCACCCCATGAGCCGTGAGGGAGGGGGATGTGGCCCCCCCTTTATGACGGCCGACAGGCCTGAGGCCCGTACTGTTGACGTTATTTGCGTTGGTGTGTTTTTTGTATTTTTATAAAACAGGGATGTGCTGTTTTATGAGTTTTATTCGTGCTTATGTGCAACGACATACATGATTTGATGTTACTCACAGCAAGGAGAACATGGTTTGTGCATGCAACAGAGTTATCAGCCATTTGTACATTGCTACAAATAAAGTCTGAACAAGATGCGAACGCTTCAGTTACCGCGTGGGCGGGAGGTCGTCTGAAATGTAAACGTGAGCCTGGGTCATTAGGCACGTTTTTGACGAGTGTCCCGGTTTGCCGAGGAGGCCCTATGCCTGCTCGCTTGGCATGGGACAAACCTATTTTTAGTCCATGCGTGCTCGGAGCAAGGTTGGTTCGGCGGGGGTCTCTGCAGAGGCTCCTCCTCGTATGCTGTCCGCTTCTGCGGTGGCGCACGCGTCGTCGAGCGGTGCCGCGGCTGTGCAGGTCTGCTTCCAGTGGACTCTCTGGGGGGGCGAAACTCCGACGAGGGATGCCCACTCTGAGAGCTTCAGCCTGCCTGCGCCTTTGGTCCAGCTTGGTTTGGATTCGCTCCAAAGTCTGGCCAAAAAGTCCCTCCGCTTCTATCGAGTGGTGGAGAAAAGGCACCTTTTGTCCATCCGGTAAATCCGTCAGCGTCATCCACAGGTGGCGGAGCGCGATGACCACTTCCGCCATACCTCTGCCCTGAGCCACAGCAGCTGTCCCCATCATACGTAGGACAAAGTCTGTAGCTCTGCGGGCTTCGTCCAGTAATTCGGCAGCAGCTTGCTTATCCGAGGTTTCCTGCAGTTGTTGGAGTTTTTCTGCGAGGTAAGCCTACATCATCGCTGACACGTTCATGGCGCGCGCCGCAAGTCCTTGAGCTCTGTAGCACTTCTCGAGAAGCGACGCTGAGGCTCTGCAAGCTTTGCTAGGGAGAGTCGGCTTTGTTCCTGATGATCTGGGAGCTAGGTGGGACGCTAGCGTGTCCTCGATCTGAGGTGCATTAGCTATTCCCACCTGATCCATGCCCTCCACGTCAAGGAATTGTGAGAGAGGGAGTAGCATGGGCACTCGTGGCTGAAGCCAGGTGCGGGTCAGTTCCGTGAGGAAGTCTGGGAACACGGGCATCCTTTGCCTTGTTGCAGCCTGTTGTTTTGAATAAAAATAGTTCCCCGCCAGCCTCGTGACCTGTTGGCGAGGTGGGGGCTCTGGCCAGGGGATGTTCAACGCGTCCGCTGCTCTGTGGCACAGGTCGAACAGGGCCGGGATGGAGAAGTCCGTTTCAGGGAGCGCAGGTATCGGGGTCCTGGGGAGGTCCTCTCCCGGATCCTCGATCTCGAGTTCTGGTTCCTCCGCTGAAAATTCGCCCGAGGCTAAGATGGAGATCTCGTCTTCATTCATCATGCCTCTGGTGTCGAACTCGACTGTTAGGTCCACCATGGGAGCAAGCGGGTCAGGGCTGTCGCCCCATTCGACATGCGTGCTGTCGTGTAGAGCCATGTGTTCGAGCTCTGGGGTCGGAGTGAGGGTCTCCGTGGTGTCTGGGTCCAGTGGACCAGCTGAGTTTCCCATGCCCTTAGCCACGAGGTCCACGCGCTGCCGTAGCACCTCGTCCAGCATCTGGCTGCAGTGTGGGCAAGAGTCGGGCGTGTCCAGAGCTTGTCTTGCATGAAATATACCCAGGCAGACTGGACAGGCCTCATGGGTGTCCGTCGCCGCGAGGGAAAATCCACAGCCACTGGGACAGACGCGCGAGGTTGGGCTCGCCGTCCCGCTGGCTTTCCTTTGAAGTTTTGTCTTTCGCTTTCCCTTCTCCGGAGGCATGTCCGAGATAAGGCGAGCGAGACCTTCCAGAATCCTTTTTCTTCTTTGTTCGAGTGTCTCCTCCGTCGTGTCGCTTTCGCTGGCTAGCTCGCTAAGCTTGTGTTAGCCGAGGTAGCGGTTGTGGCGCAGTTATAACGCCGTTGAGCGAAGCAACCTGTGGAGAGAGGAGAGAAGAAAACTTTGAGGTTATAGAAATGTGCTGGGCTAGCTTTCGCTAGTCCAGCAGTACGCAGGGAAAAATTCTCTGTGCGCTCTGTGCAGGGAGCGAGCTCACCTCAAGTTGAGTGATGGAGCAGCAGAGAAGTCCCGCGAAGAGAGGTAGTTTAGGTTTTTGCGAGGTGAAGGGCAAAAAAGAGGAAGATGGAGGGGCGTCAGTCGCCTAAGTACCTAAAGGGTGGTACCTCTGGCGCGGGGTGACGCCCCTTGCCGTAAAAGGCGTGAATGTATTCCTTCAGGTAATCGCGCGGGGGCGCAATTCCCATAGCAAGTATGTTGCACCGAGAGACCGAACTGAAAGGGAACTTTATTGTCATTTGCACCACATGGGGTACATGTGATGAAACGAGATTATGTACACAGGGTCCCAGTTACATCCAACAACAAAATGTGAGAGAAAAACAGTAATAACATCTAGGATATAACCAAGAAAAACATCAACTAGAAATACACTAAGCACTAATGTAATAGGGAAACATCATTACAAACAGCAGCACAAACATGAGTCTGTATGAGCAGATGGTCACAAATGAACACAGCAACAAGAAACCGATCAGCATTAGCATGATGTGATATTTTGCAGTGATTACTGTATTCTTATTGTTTATTTATTCATGAGTCTAACAGCCTCAGGGTAGAAGCTGTTCCTCAGTCTAGTGGTTCTACATTTGATGCTCCTCAACCTCCGTCCTGAGGGGAGTGGGGCAAAGAGTGTGTGTGCTGGGTGAGTGGGGTCTTTCATGATGCAGGTGGCCCTCTTCCTGCATCTGGAGGTGTAAATGTCTGTGATGGTGGGGAGACTGACTCCAACAGACTTCTGTGCAGCCTTCACCACTCTCTGTAAAGCTTTTCTTTCTGCAGCTGTGCAGCCTCCATGCCACACGTTGATGCTGGAGCACAGGATGCTCTCCACTGCACACCTGTAGAAGGAGGTGAGGACTGAGCTACTCAGACCAGCTCGTCTCAGCCGTCTGAGGAAGTAGAGTCTCTGATGACCTTTCTTGATCAGGCTGGTGGTGTTGTTGCTCCAGCTGAGGTTATCATTCAAGTGTACACCCAAGTACTTGTAGCTGGAGACCACTTCCACCGCAGATCCACTTATGTTCAGTGGGGTGTGGGTGTGTTTGTTCCTTCTGAAGTCCACAATCATCTCCTTCGTCTTCTTCACATTGATGTGAAGGTTATTGTCCTTGCACCAGCTCTCCAGGTGCTCCACCTCCTGCCTGTAGCTGGACTCATCATTGTTTGTGATGCATCCCACCACAGCTGTATCATCTGCAAACTTTACAATGTGACAGCCTGGATGGGTGACTGATCTCATACTAGTTTTTTTTGGGACACTGGAGCTATGGTGTCCCACCACAGCTGAAAGAACTCTAGCTCCACAGCGGTGAACCTATGCTCTTTGACCTTTGACAGCTCCTCGGTCATGCTGCTCTACATGCTGACTGCGTAGGCGTGCATACTCTCCTGTATAGTACAGTATAGACCCAGCCCACATTGGGAATCATGAAAGTTTGAATGGGCTGATCCTCCGCTTTTGCTTCATACAAACAAAAGCCCCAAATAAACACAAAAACAGCTAAAAATCTTTTTTGCTATCCCATAAACAGAAAAAAGATATTCCCCAGCCTCCACTTCCTGAACATGTCACACTTTTGTTCAAACATATATACTGTATATATATAAAAAAACATTTTGTTGAAGGTTTCAAAGGTAGATTATAACACCAAACCACTGTCATGTTGTTATAGTTATGTTGATTTTCAGTCTTTCTAAATCTTTGCTACCACATTAACACTTTTATCACCACTAGAGACTCTTTAGTGGCACTGATGTGGAAAGGTGGTGTATAACTCTTTTTACCTAGTTTTACTATCCAATTTGGAACATAATTTTGAATGAGTAGGTTCCTAGTTAAAATCCTCCACCAAGTGATACCTTGTATGGCTATTTTTGGAAGAAAAGAAAAAAAAAAGCTTGCCTCAAGAAATTATGGCTCTGTGCCTGCAATCACACTGTTGTTAAAACGGTAAAGGAATGTGTAGCCAATCAGGAATGTTGGTGAACCAGGCACCTTTTTCATTCGGACTTGAAGGAATGTCTGCTGGGTACATTTTCTGCATCAATCTTGGATGACTGGGGGGAGGAATTTCCTCCTCGTTAGCGGTGTGTGTCTCCACATGCAGTGGCCAGTCATCACCAACAAACCATCAGAGATAAGAGGTATAAACTCCCTGTGAGAATACTCTGTAGTTGGTTGTGCATTTATACAGTGGAGGATAATATTTCCATTGTTCATGTTGCTTTTGTAGACCTATATTTTATTCATGAATGCCTTAGATTTTGCAAGTCACGTCGTCTTTAATGTGTGTACTTGAAAACGCAAGAACCTTTTTACCTGATGAATACAGGGGCAGAGTTTAAAAATACACCCAATATGTCAACCTACGTCTTGTGATTTATGAGCTTGAGATAAAAGTAAAACCCATGAATGGTGATTTGTTATATGCTGGTGATTTGTTACGTGTTCGTCTTTCTCACAGAGCAGACAAACCAGCTACAAACAAAATTTACCTGCTTCTTCTGGGATTGAAGATTACTTCCTCTGAATGTTTCTCCTGGTTATGCTTCACTACTTAAAAAGCCATAAGTCTTAACAACTGCTTTATTTTACGCGGTTCCCTCTGTCTGATTAATCTCCAGCAGGCAGAAGTTACCCTGGCATTAGTGCTGAGCATTTTAACTAACTTGCAATCTTCTAAAAATTGAGGGTAACAAAGAACTGCCACTCAACGAAATAAAAACTAAAAGCCTCAAATAAGTTTGTGGGAAATGAATGAAGAAAAGGCCAGAGGGGGCTGGAAAGGGGAGGGAGTCTTTCCAGTTTCCATAAATATTTTTCTCAGCACCGTTTCCTCTGAAGGCAAAACGTTCATTGTTTGTTAGTATTAACATTAGCGTTGTGCTAGCAAGAGCTGCTGTCTGGAAGATGGTGGGTGGGAGGGGTTTTCAAGAGCCAGTCTGGGCCAAACTAAGCTGAGTCTCCCTGTAATTATGAGTTCAAACGCTGGAAGAGGGTGGCTCGCTGACTGACGGGGTGACTGACAGGCCGTCCAGGGGCCGCGCGGGGCCCCTAATGTAGGCTTCTGGTAGACAGCAGCTTGATTTATCTGGCCCCAAATGGAGCTCTAAACAGGGTTAAACACAGATCCCACTGTGGAGAGCAGGACCACCGCCATTAACAGCCGGGCCTCTCAGGTTTTGTCTCTGTGTGTAAGCAAGAGCAAAGAAAGTATATGATTGTAGCTGATATGTAAAATTGTGTGTGAAATTTCTATTTATTTAGTCGCTGCTGTTTTTACTTTCATAACAATATGTGCATTCAT
>JBBPBX010048124.1:4578-15414 GCA_038048925.1 Garcialebias charrua | reverse complement strand
TTTTTTGATACTGAGACTGGACGAGTAGCTCTCGGCAAACTGCCGACTTCAAAAGTAACTCTTGGTTCAAAAAAGGTTGGGCACCCCTGATTTAGGCACTCCTGCAATCGTCACACTTTTTCCTGTTAAAAACTGACTCCGGCCCCCCACCAGAGAAGGGAAAAGTTATGTGGCCCTCACAGGAAAAGGTTTGGGGACCACTGGTCTAGAGGTTAGGTTTAGGGTCAGAGTTAGGTTAAGTTTCAAGTAAGGTGGTTAAGTTTAGGTTCAGTGCTCTGGGTCAGGTGTAAGGTTAGGTTTAGGAAAATGGTTTAATAAAGCCAACAAAAAAAAACCTTCCAGTTTTAGATGTCTGCAAAGCTGCATGGACTCACTTACCAGAACAGAATATTTCTAGTTGAACAAAAAATTAGGTGTATCCTATTTTTTTTCAGACTGAGTACAAGCACAAAGACTTCTGTGGAGGCTAGTTCTCATTGATGTTTATGTTAGGTTCTTATTTAGTCACAGGTTAGTGCCGTTACTCAATGAGACTAACCTGTACCGTGACTCAATTAGACTAACCTGTATAAATAAAGGTTGAATGAATATTTATATACTTGTCAATACTGAGTACCAATATGGAGTAATTAATGAGTTGTACTTAAGCATTACACAAATACTTTACAAACACATTTCCTTAATTAAGAACACTGAAACAGCTTGTTTTCAAATCACCTGTGTTAATCTTAAATATCTCTACACTAAGAAAAAAATATGTTTTGTTCTCATAGTGGAAAAGGGAATGACATCATCAAGCATAAAAATTGCATCAGTTTGAATTATTTGGATGTTTTTATGAGTAAAAGAACAAGTACTTTAGGTTGGTGTTGGGTGCGATGCTGGTATCAGACACCACTAAATTTCTATTTGCATTTGTTTATATGTTAATTTGTTCATCTTTTTCATTTCAGTAAATTTGGCTGTGGTGCGATGCTGGTATCAGACACCACTAAATTTCTATTTGCATTTGTTTATATGTTAATTTGTTCATCTTTTTCATTTCAGTAAATTTGGCTGTGTGGTTAAACACTGACACAATTATCAGAAAAATAGTATATGTAAACTGAAAGAATGCTTGCAGTGCAGATATAACTCTTGCATAAAGTTTCAGTAACATGTTTTGCTGTAAACGCAAATGTGACATATTTAGTTCCACAGTGAATAATTTCTAAATTAACATGTAAAGTTGCAATTTTTATAGATACTACTATATAATTAAAAAAAATGAATAAATAAAAATAAGAATAAAAAAAAACACTGGTACTTGTTTTAAAAACCTTTTCAACACAAATGGCACAAAATGCACGATAAATGTCTGCAATTTGACTCGGCATGATTTTACAAGCCAGTAATGCTTTGCAGGATGCAGCTGTAAAAGTTTCCACTTCAACATGACTGAAACATTAGATGTCTCAATATTAGATGCCACTTCCTGATAGGTCTTGATAAAACTGTCAAATGTATAGCCTACAGGGGAAATCAGTCTATTTCTGCAAGAAATTTCATCATCTTGAAACAAGAAAGAGGTGTGCAGTGAACTCAGAAATTGTAAAACTAGTTTGATGCTGATATAAGCAACAAGATAAATGCAGTTATTTAATTCTGTTTTTGATCAGAATGACCCAAATCTAAACTCACTCAGCAATTTTAATCACAAAGTGAAAAACCTCTACTGTCACGTTTAATTTTTAAAAATGAATGTAGAATGCAAAGGAAAAATAGTTTTATAACACATTCATAATGCACTTTTTTACGTCATTAATAACAGCATTTGAAAAAAATGCAGATAATATTCTTCTACAACATTTTGCAAGTCAAGCAGAGGAAGTAGGTGATGATCATAATCAGAGTTTCCTGCAAAACAAGTTAACCAAAAGATGAAAAAAACATTTAAAGGATGTTGGTTTGAACTATCGTAAGTCCAAATCTAACAATACAATGACACATTGACATAATAAAAATACAAACATTTTATGAATTATGCTTTAAAATTGGGGAAATGTAAATCAATGTGAGCATGTTGATAAAGCATGTTGATTCTTGAGAAGCCAGAATGTGGAAATAAGTAAACAACAAAAATGTAAATACAACAAGTTGTGTGATATCGATACATACAAAGGAATCAGCTCAGTGCTTTATAAGGTTTCTGTTTGAGGACTTGCATGTTAACTGCTCAGGTTAAAATATCATTAATATAAATAAGTCATAAACTGTGTGGTTCTGTTGTTTTGAACAATACGCTCTAAGACCTCTGATTAAAAATGTAGTATGGACTTGGTAACTCAAATATTGCCTTAAAGTGGTCAAAGAGTTAATCTGTTCATTTTTTAAAAAAAAGTCCTGTCAAATGGTTATCAAGAATAAGAACTAGTAGATTTTTTTTTCTGAATAACTACAAAAAAATGTACACTAGCAAAGACAAAGACTTCTATGGTACCTTTTTTCCATCACAGCTTTAGGGTAGTAACTCTGGTACTCTTTTGATAGAATATCATTTCAGTAATGTCCAGAATATCCTTTAGGTTTGATTTGACCTGTTACATTACTTTTGAATATATAAATGTTACTTCTTAAACAGGATTTTGTCAGAAATAATCAGCATATTTCTCTGCATCATGCCAAAGTAATCAGCTTCTAGCCGTTTCTACTAATAATTGGAAGTCTCTTATTAAAATCGTCTTAGTAACAACATTTTAATGGCCTGTTGAACTTCATTGATACATATTGTTAGAAGATCAAAAATGTAGATATAATGGGGCTGAAAAAATAGTATACTGTCTCTAATAAATCTTAACAAAACTTCCTGTTTCTCTTTATCAGATCTGTTGGGTCAGTGTACTGTAAAACCTTCACTTCAGAATGGTCCCTTGTTTATATTCAGGGTGCTAATCAGTTGAAATATGCACAGCATCTATTACAGCAAAAACTGTATACCGGTACTAGACAATTCTTTAAACCACCTCAATGCCTGGGTGGCACAGTGGCACTGTGGGAATTATGTTTCTTTATTTTTTTCTCCGTGCTTCAGACAACTTGATGGCACACAATAGATGAGTGGTTAACACTGTTGCTGCACAGCAAGAACGTCCTAGGTGCAATTCTTATGTTGGACCGAGGTCTTTCTGTGTGCAGTTTGCATGTTCTCCTTGTGTTTGCATGGGTTTTCTCCAAATACTCTGGTTTCCTCCCACAATCCACAAACATTCATGAAATGTTGACATCAGGTTCAGGCTTCCCTTAAGTGGCAGGGTGGTGCTAATCATTAGTTGTTGCCAGTTAGGTTGATGAGGAACCTCAGTATTTAGGGCTGTTTTATAGAGGTGGGGACTCGAGTCACATGACTTGGACTCAAGTCAGACTCGAGTCATTAATATTAAGACTTTAGACTTGACTTGAAAAAATGTTCAGAGACTTGTGACTTGACTTTGACTTTTACACCAATAACTTGGGACTTGACTTGGACTTGAACCTTTTTACTTGAATATACTTGATATTTTACACTAAATCTAAAGATTAAAACACATTAATATGTGTTAATTTTCACTCATTCTGTATTAACAGAGGCATACTGTCCCTCTTAGCACCACAGAGAGAGTTGCGGTTGCGACAGTCTTTGAACTAGCCAATACGCAGTCACATGGTTCATGCAGCTCTCAATAGTTCCAAACAGCTCATCACAGTGGTGTAGTCTACGTGATACGCGGGTATACGGAGTATACCCACTAGAAAATCTTGAGAATTTCAGTATACCCACTAAAAAGTTCACAATGATATATTACATATGTATCACATCCAAACCCTGTCTCATTTTTCACCACTTTTATTGTCTGTCCAAACAGGTCTCACTTGTAAATGAGTCTTTGAGGCTCAATGTGACTCATCTATTTAAATAAAGGTTAAATGAATGAATGAACATATCATTAGGCATGCGTCATTGATATGGTAAATGGCAGTTAAACACTTCCGTAACAATCTATTGGTATACATGTACATTATCTTTTGGAATTTGGAAATGTTCAATATGTTTAAAAATTGAAATAAATTGATTACATTGTACCAACCAGTTTACTTTAGTTTCTAAGCACATTATACGGACAGACTGCGGTAAAGTTAGTTTTACGTTGGACATCGCGATCAGTGGTTTCAATGGTGTCCAACGCCGAACGTAAAACTAACTGCAGTATACCCACTACAAAAATGTAGACTACACCACTGGCTCATCACTGTCAGTCAGTTTGAGTAGCTACTGGCACGACATAACGCAAAAATGGAGAAAACACTTCAGAAACACAGAGAACTATGTTCACTGCTGGAACCACTGATGTTTGGAACTACGGTATTTGCGGCTGCATGACCCACACGATTTCCACATTCCATTATTTCTATAGAAGTTTATGGGAGTGTCGCAACTCTCTCTTCATACGGCTCTTGTCCCTCTGTGTTTCCACACTCTGTACTGTACATATGTTTGCGTGAGCTTTAGCACAACCAATCAAATTAATACGATTTTTTTTTAAATTGGCAGAACATAAAAAAAAACACGCTCATGGCATCTTTATGTTTATCAGTGTGCGAATGGCTAGAGCAGAAGAAGGGGTCACTGCACCCTTTTTGGATCCAGCATTTTCTCTGTTGTGGGTGTAACACCATGTGTTGGGCAGTCGAGACATGAAAACAGAGGTGACACAAAAGGTTAAAGGTAAATACTCTATTTCATATTCTTTTTTCCTGTGTTTTTATTTATTTATAGATTACCTAAAATTGTAATACGAGCTCTTTTGCCACTGTTAATTTGACGTTTTTCTCAGATCAGTTCCTGGAAGATGCTGCAGATCCTGCAAAGTCAGAGCAACCCATGACTCCTGGTTATGAAGATCAAAAGGACTGTGAAGATGGAGGACTGTTTGCTGCTTACTGAAAGAGGCAGAAGAAGAATGTGCCGACCAGTCCAGCACAACAGCTACCTCACTACCTCAATGTTGCTGATGGACAGAACACCCTCTTGTTCTGGGCAATGAACACGCAGACTCTTTCTTCACTATTTTATGTGGCCACCAGGGTTTTGGCAGTGCCTGCTTGCAGTGCTCCAGTGGAGCCAGTTTTCAGCTATGGCAGCATCATTTTATGACCTCATCATGCACAAATGACAGAGTTTTGGCCAGTTTGGTCTTTTGCAAATGCAATGCAGAATATTTAACTGAAATATCCAAATTTGCAGATTCCTGTTAATTTTTCAGTTCATGTATTTGTTTTGTTTGTCTTGTGTCACTCACATATTGACACATACAAACACATGTTCACTCAGTGACCAGATGAGAGAAGAGAGAAAAAAAAGCTGCTATAGTTCTTTGTGTCATACTTTGGAAATGTCAGCACTTTTTGTCTGAACATGGAGTTCTACTTTTGTCTTTTTCACTGAATGTTCTGGAAAATTATAGTTTAAAGTATGACTATTCCTGCAGCTAAGTTTAACTGAACTGTGCAATATAAAGGTGCAATTTTAAAATGATTTTTTAAAATACTTTGTGTGTTCAGCTGCACATATTTTATCAATATTTGAAATAAATACGGGTTTAAAAAGAACACATGGTCTATTATTTACATTTAACATACAATTGCATCCATCCATCCATCCATCCATCCATTTTCGTCCGCTTATCCGGGGTCGGGTCGCGGGGGTAGCAGCCTAAGTAGGGAGGCCCAGACTTCCCTCTCCCCAGCCACATGGAGCAGCTCCTCTGGGGGAATCCCAAGGCGTTCCCAGGCCAGCCGAGAAACATAGTCCCTCCAGCGTGTCCTGGGTCTTCCTCTGGGTCTCCTCCCGGTGGGACATGCCCGGAACACCTCACCAGGGAGGCGTCCAGGAGGCATCCTAACCAGATGCCCGAGCCACCTCAACTGGCTCCTCTCGATGTGGAGAAGCAGCGGCTCTACTCCGAGTCCCTCCCGGATGACTGAGCTTCTCACCCTATCTCTAAGGGAGAGTCCAGACACCCTGCGGAGAAAACTCATTTCAGCCGCTTGTATCCGAGATCTCGTTCTTTCGGTCACAACCCAAAGCTCATGACCATAGATGAGGGTGGGAACGTAGATCGATCGGTAAATTGAGAGCTTTGCCTTTCGACTCAGCTCTCTCTTCACCACGACAGACCGGTACAGAGCCCGCTTCACTGCGGATGCTGCACCTATCCGCCTATCGATCTCACGCTCCAGTTTTCCCTCATTCGTGAACAAGACCCCGAGATACTTAAACTCCTCCACTTGGGGCAGGACCTCCTCCCCGACCCGGAGAGGGCATGCTACCCTTTTCCGGCTCAAGACCATGGCCTCGGATTTGGAGGAACTGATCCTCATCCCGGCCGCATCACACTCGGCTGCAAACCGCTCCAGCGAAAGCTGTAGATCACGATCTGATGAAGCCAATAGGACCACATCATCTGCAAAAAACAGAGAAGCGATTCTAAGGCCACCAAAACGGATCCTCTCAACACCTTGGCTGCGCCTAGAAATTCTGTCCATAAAAGTTATGAACAGAATCGGTGACAAAGGGCAACCTTGGCGGAGTCCAACTCTCACTGGAAACGAGCCTGACTTACTGCCGGCAATGCGGACCAAGCTCTGACACCGGTCGTACAGGGACCTAACAGCCCATATCAATGGGCCTGGTACCCCATACTCCCGGAGTACCCCCCACAGAACCCCCCGAGGGACGCGGTCGAATGCCTTTTCCAAGTCCACAAAGCACATGTAAACTGGTTGGGCAAACTCCCACGCGCCCTCCAGGACCCTGTTGAGGGTGTAGAGCTGGTCCAGTGTTCCACGACCAGCACGAAAACCACACTGCTCCTCCTGAATCCGAGGTTCGACTATCCGACGGACCCTCCTCTCCAGAACCCCTGAATAGACCTTACCAGGGAGGCTTAAGAGTGTGATCCCCCTATAGTTGGAACACACCCTACGGTCCCCCTTTTTGAATAGGGGAACCACCACCCCAGTCTGCCAATCCAAGGGAACTGCCCCCGATGTCCACGCGATATTGCAGAGTCGCGTAAGCCAACACAACCCCACAACATCCAGAGCCCTAAGGAACTCAGGGCGAATCTCATCCACCCCTGGAGCCCTGCCACCGCAGAGCTTTTTAACCACCTCGGTGACCTCAGCTCCAGAGATTGGAGAGCCCGACCCAAAGTCCCCAGGCTCCGCTTCCTCAGTGGAAGACGTGCCAGTAGGATTGAGGAGGTCTTCGAAGTATTCCGCCCACCGACTCACAACATCCCGAGTTGAGGTCAACAGCACGCCATCCCCACCATAAATGGTGTTGGTCGCGTACCGCTTTCCCCCCCTGAGACGCCGGATGGTGGACCAGAATCGCCTCGAAGCCGTACGGAAGTCATTCTCCATGGCCTCTCCGAACTCCTCCCACGCCCGAGTTTTTGCCTCAGCAACCACCCGAGCCGCATGCCGCTTGGACTGTTGGTACCTATCTGCTGCTTCCGGGGTCCCACAGGCCAAAAAGGCCCAATAGGACTCCTTCTTCAGCCTGACAGCATCCCTCTGCTGGTGTCCACCACCGGGTTTGAGGGTTGCCACCACGACAGGCACCAACAACCTTGCGGTCACAACTCTGATAAGCTGCCTCGACAATAGAGGCACGGAACATGGCCCACTCGGACTCAATGTGGCATACAATTGCAACATTGTTAAAATAACAGACTTAAAAGGACTTATAATTTCAAGTTTCAGACTTGGGACTTGACTGTTGCCTGTCTTACCATACCATACCATACCATTTTATTTATAAAGCACTTTAAACAGGAACAAGTCCACACCAAAGTGCTGGACAAACAAACACGCAACAGGCAACACAGACAATGAAGTACAACACGAAAAACATAAAAACATTGCAGATCATAAATCAAACGATCCAATACAAATCAGCTGGCATTGAAAGCAATGGAGTAGTAGTGAGTTTTTAACCGGGATTTGAAAACCGAGAGGGAGGGGGCCTGTTTGATGAGCAGCGGTAACTCGTTCCAGAGTCTTGGGCCTGCTACAGAGAACGCCCTGTCACCCCTGCGCTTAAGGCGAGTTTCTGGAACTATTAAGAGTACCTGATCCTCTGACCTCAAAGCACGTGGAGGGACATATGGGTGTATCAGATCCGAGAGATAGGCGGGGGCGAGACTGTTCAGCGATTTGTAGACATACATGAGAATTTTGAATTGGATTCGAAGATGAACCGGTAGCCAGTGAAGGGAGGCCAAGACTGGTGTAATGTGCTCTCTTTTGCGTGTGCTGGTTAAAAATCGGGCAGCTGCGTTCTGAACCAGTTGTAATCGTGCAATGGTGGCTTGACTGACGCCAAACAGAAGTGAATTGCAGTAATCAAGCCTAGATGTAATGAATGCGTGAATCACTGTCTCCAGGTGCTTTTTGGATAATATGGGCTTCAGCTTAGACAGACGCCTCAGCTGGAAAAAACAGGATTTGACAATCATGTTTACATGACTGTTGAGTTTCATGGAAGGATCCATTATCACTCCCAGATTTTTGACTTTTTGTTTTTCGGACAGGGGTAGAGCAGACAGGTCAATGCAGTGGTTTGAGGTTGTGTCATTGGGAAGGAACAATATGGCTTCAGACTTCTTATCATTGAAGCTTAAGAAATTTAAAGCCATCCAGTCCCTGATGTCAGCCAGGCAGTCGAGCAGAGGTTGAATAGAGCCTGTACCATTTTGTCTTAGGGGGAAGTAGATTTGACAGTCATCAGCGTAGAAGTGGAAAGGTATATTGTGTTTCCGGAAAATAGCACCGAGTGGCAGCAGGTATAAGGAGAACAAGAGAGGACCCAGGATGGACCCCTGCGGAACCCCCCATTTAAGAGCCGCCACTGCAGAAGTAAAATCATTGATGGACACACAAAAAGACCTGTCAGAGAGGTAGGATCTGAACCAGTTTAGGGCTGATCCTGAGATGCCCACCCACTGCTCCAACCTAGCAATGAGGATCTCATTGTGGGCGACCGTGGTGTAGTGGTAATGGCAGTCGACCCCTGATCGGAAGGTTGGAGGTTCGAATCCCGCATCCGCCCACCATGTGTTGTGTGTCCCTGGGCAAGACACTTAACCCCGAGTTGCTCCCGGTAGGTCTGGATGGCGCCTTGCAAGGCAGGCTACCACTACCGGTGTATGAATGTCTGAATGAATGGGTGGATGGCTGGTATTGTAAAGCGCTTTGGGGCTCCTCACAGGGGGCTGGAAAGCGCTATATAAATAAGCTCCATTTACCATTTACCATCATGGTCGATGGTGTCGAAAGCGGATGTGAGGTCCAATAGGACAAGCAGCACAGAGTCACCAGTATCTGTGGATAGAAAGATGTCGTTAAAAACCTTCAGTAGGGCAGTCTCAGTGCTGTGGAGGGATTTGAAGCCAGACTGGAAAAGCTCGGGGATAGCGTGATCCTCCAGGAAGCACTTTAGTTGGGACTCAACTATTTTCTCTAGAAGTTTAGAAACAAATGGGAGTCTGGAGACAGGCCTGAAATTGGATAATACTGACGGGTCGAGGTTTGGTTTTTTCAGGAGGGGTTGAACAGCAGCATGTTTTAATGATTTTGGCACCACACCCGAGGATAGACTGCTATTTACAATCGAGAGAATGGAGGGACCTAGAGTGTGAAAAACCTCCTTTAGAAGCCGAGGGGGGACCACATCGAAGGGGGAGCCAGATGGTTTCAGGTTGCACATGACCTGCTCTAGAGAGGACAGAGAGACTGGTTCAAAATGGTCAAACACAGCAACAGATTGAGGTGGGATGGATGGATCGTGAGATGGAGGAGAAATGAGAGCCCTGGTGGTTGCGATTTTATCTAAAAAGAAATGTTGGAAGTTCTCGCACAGCTCAGTCGAGGCTTCCATGGGTGATTGTTCAGTGAGGTGGAGAACAGAGTTTAGGGTGGAGAACAGAACTCGAGGGTTACGAGAGTTTGCAGCAATGATATCAGAGAAGTATTGTGATTTAGCAGTTATCACTGCTTTCTGATATCGGCGCCAGCTCTCTTTTACCATCTCAAAAGAGACCTGCAGACTGTCTTTTTTCCACTTCCTCTCCACCTTTCGGCATTGCTGCCTGGCCGCTCTGGTCGTGTCATTCAGCCACGGTTCGGCCCTGAGTTTTGGTCTTCTCAGTTTAATAGGCGCCACTTTATCCAAAGCCTTTAAACAAACAGAGTCAAACTGGTTTGTCAGCTCCTCGGTGCTGGAGAGGAACCCCGGGGGCTGAATTAACATGTCATTGTTGTAAACCTCAGTGAAACGTGCGGCAGTTAAATGGTTAACATTCCTGCCTTTACGTGCAGGAATGCATGTTTTAGGGGTAACATGGGGGATGGTTAACTGAAAATTCACTGGCCTATGATCCGAAAATGCATTGACTTGAGACTTGACTTGGGAGTTGAGGATAACGACTTGAGACTTACTTGAGACTTACTAAACACTGACTTGGTCCCACCTCTGCTGTTTTAGCTGTTGTCTATCAGTGAGAAGGTTGCTGGAGTGAATCTGAATGGAGTTTGTATGTTTTCTCTGTGCATGTGTGGGTTTTCGCTGAGTATTCCGGTTTCTTCCCTCAGACCAAATCAATGCACTTTAGATTCATTAACTCTAAAGTGTCTCTAGGTGTGAGTGAGAGAGTGAATGTTTGTCTCATTTGTCTCTATGTGTCCCTATAATGGACATGAGATATATCCAGGGCATACCCAGCCTCTTGCACAGTGATTGCTTGGTATGAGCAC
>JBBPBX010048123.1:0-12826 GCA_038048925.1 Garcialebias charrua | reverse complement strand
TGTTGCTGCTGATCTGTTTCATGTTGCTGCTGATCTGTTTCATGTTGCTGCTGATCTGTTTCATGTTGCTGCTGATCTGTTTCATGTTGCTGCTGATCTGTTTCATGTTGCTGCTGATCTGTTTCATGTTGCTGCTGATCTGTTTCATGTTGCTGCTGATCTGTTTCATGTTGCTGCTGATCTGTTTCATGTTGCTGCTGATCTGTTTCATGTTGCTGCTGATCTGTTTCATGTTGCTGCTGATCTGTTTCATGTTGCTGCTGATCTGTTTCATGTTGCTGCTGATCTGTTTCATGTTGCTGCTGATCTGTTTCATGTTGCTGCTGATCTGTTTCATGTTGCTGCTGATCTGTTTCATGTTGCTGCTGATCTGTTTCATGTTGCTGCTGATCTGTTTCATGTTGCTGCTGATCTGTTTCATGTTGCTGCTGATCTGTTTCATGTTGCTGCTGATCTGTTTCATGTTGCTGCTGATCTGTTTCATGTTGCTGCTGATCTGTTTCATGTTGCTGCTGATCTGTTTCATGTTGCTGCTGATCTGTTTCATGTTGCTGCTGATCTGTTTCATGTTGCTGCTGATCTGTTTCATGTTGCTGCTGATCTGTTTCATGTTGCTGCTGATCTGTTTCATGTTGCTGCTGATCTGTTTCATGTTGCTGCTGATCTGTTTCATGTTGCTGCTGATCTGTTTCATGTTGCTGCTGATCTGTTTCATGTTGCTGCTGATCTGTTTCATGTTGCTGCTGATCTGTTTCATGTTGCTGCTGATCTGTTTCATGTTGCTGCTGATCTGTTTCATGTTGCTGCTGATCTTTTTCATGTTGCTGTGTTCATGCGTGCTCATGTTCGTGCTCATGTTCGGCGTATCGTTTTTATGCTAGCCTTTAGTGTATTTTTGGTTAAAGTATTTCTTAGTTCATATCTTAGATCTTATTACTGTTTTTTCTTTTACATTTTTATTGTTGTATGTAACTGGGACCCTGTGTACACAATTTCGTTCCACCGCATGTACCGCATGTGGTGCGAATGACAAATAAAGAAACTCTGACTTAAAAAAAAAAACTTTTTCACGTCAAAATGCTCAGATTTGAGTTTAGTCCATTTTTACTTTTTAACTTGTTCCATTTCTAACATGACCCAACCACAGTTTCAGAAAATAACTGTTTTTTTTTTAAAACACAGAAATAATAAATCCAGACATTATGAAACTGTTACAAGTGATTATTTAATATCGCCAAGTTTGGACTTCTGGTTGAAGTTGAATGAAGTTTGTATATTTCACTTGAACACAAATAAGAAGCTCACATTTAAAATAATTCCTGCAGCGAACAGTTGAGTGTGTTGCATGTGTTGCAGTGATCATGTTGTTGTCGGTACGAAGCAGCAAAGGAAACATGTCAGCCCCCTTTGCTTTTTCTTCCCCCTGCACTGTCTGTCGGTTTCTGCTGCTCCTTCTTCTCCCAATGGCCTGAGGGAACAGTTGGCTTTCTGAATGCCTCCCCTCCTCCTGCATCGTGAGCTCACATTGATTGGCTCCTTGCTCCCCCCACCACCCCAAAGCAGAGCAGCATGGGGTGTCAGCAGCCAGCTTTTTGCTGGTGCTGCTGAAAAAAAAAGGTTTAGTTGGGGTGGGGTGTAAAATGAAAAGAGGAAATTGTCAGGTGCTTTACCACAGCTTGTCTAAGTATGTCTCGTCTCTTCCTGCCTGCTTTTCCTTCTGTAATGAGAATCAATAGGGATCAGCACATTTCCCTCATGTCTTTGTCAGATCCTATGCAATAGTCTCCTCTGTTTGCAGAGTCTTGCTCTGCTGTTTCCCGCCATCCTTTTTTTTTTTTGTTGCTCCTGCTTCCCAGATTCCACAGAAAGGACCCAAGTGCAGTCACCATCCTACAACCTCAATAACACATCTGTTCAGAGAAGGAGCCACATGAACCAAAAGAGCTCGGCAAAAATTAAAACGCAGAACCATCGAGTCATCTAGTTATTTTCAAGTTCAGCTAAAGAAAGAAGTGTGCCAACACAGTTCCTGAGAATTGCAGTAATTATACCCTTGGGGAACGTGCGACTCCAGAACACGTATCACTGAGCAGCGTGAGTGTCCACAGCAGGGAAAAGTGTGTGCTGAGAACACATTTTGACTGGAGGACAGCCAGAGGTTGGTTGGGGGGGTTGCGGAGGATGTGGGCTAGTCTCTGGAGCCTGGTGGTTGTTCATTCATGAACCAGGTGGGAACTGTAAATAAAATCTTAGAAATCTCCCTGCCTGGGCTTTCAAAGATCACATTGTGCTGGTTATTTTAGAGAGCAGCAGGAAAAGCAATGTGCTTTATGCAGCAAGTAAAAAAATAAAATAAAATACAAAATCACCCCAGCTTCAGCCATATTAAAAGCTTAAAGAGGAAAATATCAGTGAAAAAAAAAGTCCAAGGTCTTTGAATTTATGCTTTAATTCAGATCTATTATATTTTTGACCTATGCTCATTTTGTCATCAGGACAATGAAATGTTAAAAGATTGCTCTCTGGATAAAAACCAAACTAAAGAGTGTTCTGTCTTCAATTAAAAGAAAAATTTTAAACAGGGAGAAAGTTTTTTCTTAAAAATTCAAATTTTCATTACTTTTTAAAAATGCAGTAGTAAACAAGACATTAAGGCGGAGGGAAAAAAAAGATTGTGTTTCAAACTATTTACCGTATTCGCCGTTGTAAAATACGCACCGGTGTTTAATACGCTTTGTCCAATTTTTAACAATAAACAAGAAAAAATTGTACATAATACGCTTCAGTGTTTAATACGCGTCATCGCCACGCGACGCGTCAGCGCCTCATTTGCCCTGCTTAAAATGGCGGCGACAGAAGCGAGCGAGTACAAAGAACTTCACAAGGAAACACGGTAAAAACAATTATTTCTTTGCGAGAAAAATATATTTCTTAGCTGACTTTATAGCAGACGTGCTCCTGAGCTTAACGAAATGTTCAAATCAGCTGGATTTTAAAAAAAAAACTTTGCCGAATTTTAGGCAGGCGGCTCGGACCGGACGCTTTGTTTCTTTAAATTTAGCTAAATAAACGCTTAAAAAATATATTTCTTACCTGACTTTATAGCAGACGGGCTCCTGAGCTGAACCAAATGTGAAATCAGCTGGATTTAAAAATCTGCGGTGTGGTTTATGAGTGGTATCTTGCAAACAAAAACAGCGAACCTCACAGCTAAGCTAAATGCAGCTACCGGTACACCCAGAGCAAGGGGCGGGCAGCGACAGAGTCAGTCCGACCAGAGGAGGCTTTTTTCGGACACATGAGCTAGAAACGTCTGGAAGTGGCCCTCCTCTTCCTCTTCGCTCTCTGAGTCCTCTGCTGGCTGCTGCCCCATAGCGCCCGTAGCGGCCGAAACTGGTACTGCACCATTTTTGCCCAAAATGAAAAACGAAGAATCAGAGCGAAAAATTGGTCTAAAAATATGGGGAAAAAATCAATAAATAATACTCTTCGGTGTTTAATACGCAGGACATTCAAATGAGCAAAAATACAGCGTATTATACACCGTTTTTTAGGGTATGTGTACAGTAGCCCACCGCTACTTCGTACTTCGTTTATCGCAGACTTGCTCTATCGCGGTTTTTCAAAATAAGATTGGACATGACACACAATTGGCTGATTGATGGATGAGCCGCATGATCGGCATGGAATTTTTATTTAAAATAAATTATTTTAAATTATTTAGCACCTGCACATCTGTGCAGCACATAATGCAGGATGAACTTCCTGCTGCAGCTGATCAGCTGATCTCTGCGCAGAGCGTAGAAGTGGGCGTGGCCAAGAGCGCTTGCAGATAATACTTTTACTACTATTCCTACTTCACGGTTTTTCACTTATCGCAGGGCTTCAGGGTACGGATCCCCCGCAATAAATGAGGGACGACTACTGTACAGAACATCATTGCTATTGACATGCTTGCCCAACCATTTAAAACCTTTAACAGGTGCTTCATGTTAAAATGTAACAAATATCATGTGAAAATTGATACAAAATGTTTCTTGATAACATTCATCCATCCATTCTCGTCCGCTTATCCGGGGTCGGGTCGCGGGGGTAGCAGCCTAAGTAGGGAGGCCCAGACTTCCCTCTCCCCAGCCACTTGGAGCAGCTCCTCTGGGGGAATCCCAAGGCGTTCCCAGGCCAGCCGAGAAACATAGTCCCTCCAGCGTGTCCTGGGTCTTCCTCTGGGTCTCCTCCCGGTGGGACATGCCCGGAACACCTCACCAGGGAGGCGTCCAGGAGGCATCCTAACCAGATGCCCGAGCCACCTCAACTGGCTCCTCTCGATGTGGAGAAGCAGCGGCTCTACTCCGAGTCCCTCCCGGATGACTGAGCTTCTCACCCTATCTCTAAGGGAGAGTCCAGACACCCTGCGGAGAAAACTCATTTCAGCCGCTTGTATCCGAGATCTCGTTCTTTCAGTCACAACCCAAAGCTCATGACCATAGATGAGGGTGGGAACGTAGATCGATCGGTAAATTGAGAGCTTTGCCTTGTCTTGATAACATTGAAAAAGATAATTTAGTAAACAACAGCATTTTTCTCAAGACAATTTGAAAGTCAAATGCCATTTGTGTGAGAAACAGTTAATTGTTCTCTATCACTTGTTTTTTATGTTGTCGGTATCACAGGCCCACCGTCTCTAACCATTGTGCCACCACTCCCCCAACAGAAACTTACGAAGCTTGTCTTTAGCTATTTTTCTGTTGCTGCTCTCCCAATGTCTGTTTTATTGATTGTTTCTCAATATATGATAAGTTTGCAGAATAATTTTTCAGTCATTTTTAATTTAGTTTTCCTATGTTTTTTGAGGTGATTACAAGGTTTTTATTTTATTTTATTTTTATTGTAATTTTTTGTTCCTGTTTTGCATAGTTTTTATTTATTTATTTTATTTTTATTTATTTTATTTTTTTTCCTTACCTGTTACGGTGCTGCATTTTCTACTTTTATTTTGGTTTAATTGTTGTTTTGCACTCATGAGTTTTGCTTTGCAGTAAATGAGTAGGCCTGTCACAATAAACAATAAATCAATTAATCGCATGATGAACAAAGATTATCGACCTCATTTTCATTTATCGGCTTTATCGTTTCTTTGTGTTTCTCTTTCAGACACTTGATGACAAAAGGTTAAACTCTGGTGCTCTTCACTGACCCCTCCCTTTCTCTTTAAAATCCCTTTTAACCATCCAATTCCGTTTTTGGATCGTTAAAAACAGCTAAGCTGAGATGCTAAGCTACGAGCTAAGCTAACAGACCAACCTCAGGAATAAACTTTGGTCTTGTCAAGCTCCAAAATTTACGGTTGAAACCCATGCCTTTGAGTAAAAAGTTGTTTTTCTCTGAAAAAAGAAGCTGAGAACTTGTTTAATGGTTTTTTATTAAAAGCTTTGTGTGGAAAAATGCTATGCTAAAGAGCCCAAACCACCGAGCATGCACCATGTCAGCCCATGTCACGTCAAGGGCCCTCTCTCTCATTTTTTCTTTAAGAGACACTCTGCTCAACTATCCATTTTTTGGTTCTATCAGTCTTATACTTCCATCAGGTGGTCATAAAAGATACTACACACCAAACAAATCAACATTTCTTCTAAAAATTTTGACAATTATTATTGTTAAATTTCGAACAATATTATCATTTATCGCAATAATTTCTGAGACAATTTATCGTGAAAGGCCTATAAACTTTGGCAGTCATGACAATGTACACATTTTTGGAGCTTCAGCTTAATATTAAAATACAGGGAGTCCGCGAGTTATGGCGCCCTTGACCTATGGCAACTCGGACTTACGGCATAAATCATAATTGATAAAAATATGAAATAAAAATAAAAATTGTGTTTAAATGTTCTTGATTTCATGTGTACAGCATTTTGTTGCAGCTGTGGTTGTTTTAAAGGCTTCATAAATAATAATAATTATAAAAATTATAAATTTTAATCATATTTGCGCAGTTTCCGGGAGTTTCCGGAAATGCTGCCGTGTCCACCATTTTACGGTTAGTTCCTGTCTCGGCAGCTGCCAGCTGGCTTTGGAGGACCGTGTGTCCGATCAGAGGTTGCCTCATACGGATAAATTAGCTGAAAACGCTCGGTGAACTCTGTGGACATCTCAGGCCCGGAGCAGCAGCCGCCAATCGCTCCCACCACGCCGGCCGACAACACCAGCTCATGCGATGGGCTAATGGTGGAGCTAATGCTAACGCGGGGACACCGAGCCGACAGGCGGTGGAGAGGCCATCTGCGTCCGGTAGCTCGCCTCGATGTCCGCTTGGCAGCCTAAGATGTCGGGGGACACCGAGCTAACAGAGATGCTAACATGCTAAAACGCGGAGAAACAGCGCCGACAGCCTTTTTGGATAGGCTAATGGTAACAGGTGCAGCTAATGGTGGAGCTAACGCGCACAGATTGTTTTGGATGGACGGACACCACGGAGAAACGGCTTTCAGTAAGTTATTAACTCTTTTTCTGGCTCAAAATGTATGGAGTTAACATGCTAACAGTCCTTCCTGTAAACAGTTTGGACCACGTGAAACAGCACGAAGCTGCAGAGCTCGGACATGCAAGAGCTAACATGCTAAAAGACGGAGACAGGCTTGAACAGCTCAAAGTAAGAAATTTATATTTTTTATTGATCAAAATGTATATATTTTTTGAAAATTATGTACTACATTGTGTTAGGTGTGTTAGGATAGGCGAAGTGCTTGGTAACTACATTACCGTACATGTACGTGTATAAGTGGCGGCTGGTATATGGTCCCCGACTTACGGCAAATTCGGGTTGCGAACGGTCCTTAGGTCCGGAACTCGTTTGTAAGTCGGGGACTCCCTGTAGTTTGTGTCTCTTCAGCCAATGATCAAATGAATCTTAAATTAAAATGACTGCACTGAATTTCAGTAATCACTGACTCAATCAGCAGCTGTTTGTACTGATGAAAGCAGCAGAATCTCTCACATACACAGGTTTTGTGTTGGGTAAAACTTTAATAAAACAAGACTTGAAACGCTATAATCATTAGTTTTCATTCTGAGCAGAACAAATTGAGCAGCCTGCACTAATGCAAACTGAAGACTGAAATGAATACTAATCAAAAGAATAGCTTTTTTAATAATATAATAAAATAGTTTTACCCAATTTTAATATGTACAGTATTTGTCCACTCACACAGTGTCAGTGCTTATTAACATCTTAACTAACTTCCTCTGGCTGATTAGTTTATCTCTTTAGGCCTCATTGAAATACATAAAACTATCTGACTGATTAATCTTACTGAAATCTGTGCTCATAGAGTTTTTGGCTATAGTGCCAACACGAGGTTCACTTTTTTAATTTACAACATAAATATATTGGTTTATACAACTTAAAAGAAAAAAGGCAATAATTTTCACCTCAAATGTTTCCTTTCAAGTTAGATGTTTCAAAGTCTTTAATCTACAACTGTCGACAGGAGAAGCATACTAGAGTCAACTTGTACAGAATACAGAAATGTCAATCAAACAATGCCAGCAATCAAACCTGCTTTAGGTTTCAATGCAACTGTATGAACCGCTGGACCATCATGTTTGTGTCTGTAATGCAAGGCAATGTGATTTCTCCAATTGAGCTCGATGACGCTTCATTGTCGATCACCACTTCACACTGGTTTTTAAAAGAATTTTACCCACATACTGTTTCTGACTGGATCTCCTTGACCCAGTTTTGACAAGGAAAATTCCCTTCTATAATTGGATCAGCATGTCTGTCTGAGAGCTGGTGTTCATCATAGACGTCAAAGTACCTTGAGAGAGGTGCTGTTGCACTGTGATCACATTTGACAGGACAATCCCTTTTGAAATTCCTTTAGTGCAAAACATATTTTTCATTTCACAATACGTATTAAGTATTATTTATGGTGCATCAAGTGATTATTTTAGTTACATTTATTTTCATATACTGTAGATCTTTTTTTTGTTTTGTCTTTGGTTTTCATGGACAAATAGTCACTTCAACTGTCATAGTGTTTAGCGTATATATCTTAGATCCTTGCACAGCCCCTGTGTCCTGGAACACCCTGCAAAAAGATCTGAAGCTGTCGACCTTGACCACTCTAAGGGACTTTAGACAACCGCTAAGTTCATAGCAAAAACCAATGCAGTCATGTTCCTCGTTTTAGTATTTTACATCGCTTTATAATGTAGCAGATTTTTATTAAATTTTTTATACATTTCTTCAATTTACTTTTCATTTTATATGCTTTGTATATGGTTGTCTATTGTTGTCGTCTGTGTTCTTTGTTTAGAACAGGTCTCTTTTGCAAATGAGTCCTCGAGGCTCAATGAGACTAACCTGTATAAATAAAGGTTGAACTTAATTTTTTTTTTTAGCAGTAACAAAATCAGGGATGCACCAATCCACATTTTCTTGCTTCCGATCCGATGCCGATACTTAAATCTGGGTATCGTCCGATACGATCCAGTTCCGATATCATCATTATCATTGTTTTTCTATGAGGCTGTAATAATCTCCTCTCAAGTACAATGTGTACGCATATATGCATGCAT
The DNA here is from genome assembly GCA_038048925.1 of Garcialebias charrua. NCBI lineage: Eukaryota > Metazoa > Chordata > Actinopteri > Cyprinodontiformes > Rivulidae > Garcialebias > Garcialebias charrua. The sequence goes on along the minus strand of JBBPBX010048123.1, from coordinate 4,246 downwards.
GTCCAAAAAGGCAACTTGAGGTAAGTTTTATTAATGTTGGATAAGTTTCAAAGTTATGATTAAATTCTGCTAACACAAAACATGTTTTATTTTATTCCTAGCTTTAAAGTGAATATTAAAGTGATAAATTTAAGTGATTGTTTGTTTAAAGTTATTTTAAATATTCTTTTAAATAATGGGGTGATATAAGATTATTTTTTCTTCTTTCTGCACTCTTTTCATTCAATGTTTTCTTTTTGGTGAATTTGTTTTATTTTGTCTCTTTTAAATGAATGAATAAATTAATTAAATAAAATATTAAATAGCTGCTAAGTTCATGGCATAAACCAACACAGACATGTTCCTGTTTTTAGTATTTTACATCGCTTTATAATGTAGCTGTTTATGTTTCGTTTTTTATACAGTTTTTTTGTAATTTTTAATTAATATGCTTTTTTATAATTGTCTACTGTTGTACTGATAAATATCTCCTGGAGGGTAAACTATATCTTGGACTGCGGTCAAGTTAGTTTTACGTTGGACAGTCGAGCTCCGTGGCTTCAGCGGGAGGAGGTACAGGCTGAGAGCAGCTGCCCGAAATCAGAGCGCCCACCCCGGATTGAACAAGAACAACACACCGCTGAAGCCACGGAGCTCGAATGTTTACCGAGAAGTTTCTAAACTTCATTGTATGAAATACTTCATTTTCTATAATTACGATGAAGTTTAGCAACTTCTTGATAAACATTTGAGCTCCGTGGCTTCAGCGGGACGCCACTCTCGCTGAACCGAAACACAAGCTGGCCGGGTCGGACTGGACGCCACTGGCCGGGTCGAGATGCCTGTGTTTCGGTTCAGCGGGAGTGGCGTCCCGCTGAAGCCCCGGAGCTCGAATGTCAGGCGGGGGCGTGGGTTAGGGGGTGAAAAGTAAGAAGCTCTGTTTTTATTGGCTGGTAGTAAACTCTGTTTTTATTGGCTGGTTAACCGCGGGGCACTCTTGGCTTTTTATAAATGCTTTTATTACCACCGGGAGACACCAGAAGACTATAGTTTTTCTGAGAGATTACATGTCAAAGATCAATGTATCAGGAGATAAGGGCAGAGTGAAGAAATATGTTTAAAAAATAAACTACATACCCCAGCTTTAAAGAACATCACCAAAGATTTATATTTCTAAGTAAAGGAACAGACACATGCAAAGAGACAAGAACACAGGCCTAAGCATAGAACCTTGAGGAATTCCATGAAAAGAACGAACCAAAGGGGGATAAAAACAGTTCCTAAGACAGACTGAAGAACAGACTACGTTCACGTTAATTTCTTTGGTTTGTTTTTGGTGTGTGGTCTTGTGACCATCAGACTCCAGTGTGAACTGTCTATGACCCTGAAGCACTACATGTACAGAAGAAAACATGTCACATGTAGTAAACATAAATGGCACAAATGTTAGCATGTGCGTATAGATTCTGGAGTTGTTCTGTACTGTATTCACCAATTAAATTAATATCTGACACAATTGTTTCGTCCACTGTTACATTTGATCTTTATGCTTCTTGGCTACTCTGGTGCAGAGTTGGACTTCTGGAACAGGAGCAGTGGACTGAGCATCGAGGCAATAAACAAATGCAAGTAACAATCTCATCCTGTTAGCATCAATATGATCCAATGCCAATGTTGGTAGCATACGTTCATGTAGTTCTCAGTCATCCAGGAAATGGCAAATTAAAAAAAGATGAAGCAACTGGATTCTGTAACCGAAGACGTGAAGTTGCAAGCTTTAAACTTCATGATGTTGGTATCAATGTTATCAATATGTTGATGGAGCCACATACCCCTTCCTCAAATGGTAGAACGTTTCAATGAAATGCATTATGAACATTCTGACTGTGGTCACTGATATGTATTCAGTTTAGTGCCACACATGAAAAGATCTGGGTTGGATTTGAAAATGTGTATTTGTCAAGTTCAGGCTGTCATAAGAAAATCTATGGGCAAAAAGTTTAATTTGGGCCACTTTTGCCTGCACTGTGAGCTTAGTCTTAGTGAAAACAAGGTCTAGTACTGTTTCATGTGTGTAGCTCGGTGGTCCGTGCTGTGGTTTTATAATCTTGAAGCTGCAGCCCAGGTTGCATCATGAACTATATCAGTGCAAAACAATCCCCAAATCTTTACTGTGAGTTTGCTCACTGTGGTGACCCTTACAGATGGGAAAAGCTGAAATGTGTTCAACACCAACACAAGTCCAGTCAGTAGATAAGTATATTGTAATCAACAAGGCTGAATGTTGATGTGAGGTCTAAAAGAAGAAAATGTGTAAACATTTCCTGAGTTATTACAATGCAAAGATTAAAACACTTTTACAAGTGTATGTGCTGTGCAGGAGTTTCATCCTGAAACACTTCAATACTAATGTGTCTCTGTAAAAGAAATGCAATTGCACAAATACTCACAGAAAAGTCTTGAAATAGGATTACAAATACAGAAGATAAAATTTTTTTCTGGGCTTGTCTTTATGTGCAAAAATTGCTCTGACGCATGTTTAGCTTAATAAGCACCTGAGTTGAGCAATTTATTATTTAATTGAGTGTGATCTTCAAAATTCTTCCTGCAAAAATAAAAACAGAACAGAACTTTTTCGTGGAAAGAAAACAGATACATTTTAACAACATTTATGAAACATTTTCTGTGATGAGTTTCCTAATACAGTAAATAACCATGCAAGCTCAAACTAAGTGCCAAGCAAAGGTTTTAAGAAACTTTATTCAGAGGTTTTTAATCTTGTTAGTATTTTTTTTTTAAATGCCATACTTTTTCAGTAGTTTCAGATAAATTATCAGGTAACAAAGGGTAATAATAAAGTAATTAAAAAAGCATGGGGTTATCAAGAGTGAATTAAGACAGTTTTAGAAAAAAGGTCAACTTTTATGGTTTTTGAAATATCTGCTCAAACTTTGCTTTAAGATGTTTGAATCCTTCAAAATACTAGAGAATTAAGTAAAGAACAGTCATTGTAACTTTAATTGTGCATCATGCAACTTGTTTGTACCTGGACCAACATAACTAGCTCAGTTCATGTTTTCTTATGAGATTTAAATTCTCTCTTGCATTTTGACAACAGTCATAGATTGGACCGTCAATATTGTAAATAGAATATGGCTGACATCTTTCCTAAACCACAGGTAATCCTTAATAATATTTTATAAAATTTCATCCATCCATTATCTTTACCCGCTTCTTCCTTTTTGGGTCATGTGAGTCACTGGCGCCCATGTCTAATAGTTACTGTGCGAGAGGCAGGGTACACCCCGAACAGGTCTCCAGTCCATCACAGGGACACACTGAGACAAAGGAGACAACTCTCTCACAGGGACAATTAGAGTTACCAATCAGCCTATACTGTACAGTACATGCATGTTTTTGGTCTGTGGGAGGAAACTGGAATACCTGGAAAAAACCAGTGGTGGGATGTATTTAAGTACAAATACTTTGTTACTGTACTTAAGTACATTTTTCATGTAGCTGTACTTTACTTAATTAAATGTGGGTACTTTTTACTTTTACTCCACTACATTTTACATGAAGTATCTGTACTTTCTACTACACTATATTTCTATAATGTGTTGAGTTACAAGTTACATTCATGTTGCAGTTTTTTGATTTGTCGTTAGTTTGAAAGTAAATGATGTTGAGAGAGGAGTTGGTCCATTGAATCACTGCAAAGTGGGCAGTTAACGTTAGACCCACCTTCAAGAAGAGCTGGACTAGTGACGTATATTCTAGTACTTTGTATAAATTGAGCTGGGAGCACACAAAGCACAACTAACACACCCAAAATGGATTCCACCGCGGAGAGTCAGCCAGAAGATACACACCACCCATGACCTTATTGAAAGACTATTGAAAGACTATTGAAAGACTATTAAAAGACTATTGAAAGACTGTTCAGTACAGCAGGACAGATTCTCTCTCCCAAAAGAGTCAGACTGGACTCAAAAAACTTTGAAAACCAACTTCTTCTGAACTTGAACAAGAAATTCTTGCTGCAATATTAAAATGTGTCAGTTCATGATGTTAGGAGACAAGAGATGTCTCCAAATGTCTCGACACTCAGGTCCAAGTTTTGAAAATGGTGTCAGGAAGTTAAAATATTGTTCACTATTGACCCATTACAAGGTTGACTTGACAGTATTTTAACTAGAGTTGATGACAAACTGCAGTTGAAATGATCAGATGTTCCTTTGTTAGTTGTGTCTAATGCTCCTTTTTT
>JBBPBX010048122.1:0-25885 GCA_038048925.1 Garcialebias charrua | reverse complement strand
TATTGGCCTTCTGACTTCTGAATCTCCTGTGAAGGTCCTGTGACCTGTCCAGGGTGTACCCGCCTCTCACACAGTGACCGCTGGAGATAAACACCAGCTCCTCCGCAACCCGTAAATGAAGAGAGGGTAAAAAAAAGAGAAGGATGGTTGGATGGAGACCCCTTACTCTTATCCTTGTACTCTTTGCTCTGCAGACCAGCTGTTGTTTACGGTCTCCAGAACAAAACTGTAAGGGCTTCACAGGGGGTTCATTTGCTGATTATTGCCATTTAGGTACTAACTCTGTTGGTTTAAAATTAAACTATTCCTGTTGCTAACACAAAACTTCATATGTTTGTTCCCCCCCTCCCCCCCAGTGTTGTTTTTGACAGCCATTTTGATTTTAGTTTTAGTCATAGTCTTTTAAACTAAAATACTTCTTAGTTTTAGTCTGTTTTAGTCATTTCTATATTTAATGGTTTTAGTTAAGTTTTAATCGACAAAAACTTAAAAAATTTAAGTCTAGTTTTAGTCTTTAAAAAAAAAAACATATTAGTCTTTACAAATTAATTTGAGTACGATAATTTGTTTTGCACTCCCAGGTCAGAACAGAAGAAGGAGAAATCTTTTTTTTTTTTACCAGAAACTGTCAAATTACAGAAGTTAACAAGAATAGATATAACTGAGCATGAAGATAGTGTCTTGGTAGTAGAATTTACCTTCATATGTTCCTATTTCCAGCAGAGTTCCACTTTTCTCCAACTCTAAGAATTCCTCTACAGAGAGGAAGTTGTAGTCCACGCCAGGGACTTCTCTTTCACGTGGGGTGCGGGTTGTACCTATGCAATCAGAGACAAAGTTGAAGTTAGATAATCAGCTGGAAATAATACAGCATTGACGTCACGAACTTCAGAATATACCTAAATTGTTTGTATTTAAAACCTGATTGGCAAAACATTACATGTGAATACACTCGACAGAGACATGTCATAATGCGAGCATTTTGTCACCTTAAAGCTCTGGTGCTACTTATGCTACTATAGCATGCATAATAAAGAGTAAGACTACCATATTTTTCAGCATATAAGTTGCAGTTTTTTGCCTAATTTTCATGTCCTGCGACTTATATGGCGAAGAGACATATTTATGGATCCCCCCCCCATATTTTTAGACTGATTTTTGGCTGAGATATGACTGTTTCCATTCATTCTGACTGAAAAAAATGGACCAGTGTCACTTTTGGCCGCTAGGGGCGCTAAAGGGCCCTCTAGGCTTTTGACGACTGCCGGTGTACTTGTTAGGCATGTAACGGTTGTAATGGGTTTACCGAACCGTTTAGGTACGTCACGTTCGGTTCGGTCCACCTGCGTACCGTTTCGGTTATTTTTTCCACTCATTGAACGTTAATATATGCACCGCGGAACAAAATTTCCTGGCCGCGTTTCCGCACGGAGCTATTATCGCGAAGCACGCGCAGCTCGCGCTGCCTTTAGCCGTTAGCTTCTCACTGCGGTCTCCTGTTTGGGACTGTTTCTTGTTAAAAGACGAGCGGCGCGCACATTCAGCGCTGTGTGTGTGGACTGTTGTTTCATGAAGAGACTGGCTCTCTCTCTCTTGGCACGTCTCACGTGAACGCGCTTGAAACGACGTCATCGGAATGTGAACACCGCAGTGAAGAACGAGCAGCTTGCCGCTAACAACAGCTGTCAGCTGCACGCCTGCATTTAAACTACTTTTGTCAGGTAAATCATATCAGTCCAGAGCAATAACACAAACTGTGAGTTTTTAAATATCTGAGTCGAAGTCTGAGTGTTGTTATTATGCGCAGGCTTTAAAGTTATTGATCCTCACTACGAACCCCCATCACTCAAAAAGTTCAGAACTTTATGAAAAAACAAAAACTGATGTCAACAAGCCCTGGAGCAAAGCCCTGCCCTGATGATGAGTGAGAGATTCAACCGTTCAAAAAGAGGTATTGTTCTTTTATTATAATTATCTGTGGAATGTTCTGGAGAGTGATGTGAAAAATGCAAAATCAATGTATACATTTAAGAAAAAGGTCAAAAAGGACTTGCTCAAAAACTATATATGATGTAGCTTAGTGTGTTTGTGTATTACAGTTAGAAAAATTAAGTAGTTATTCATTTTGTGATGTAGTTTGAAGGTTATCATTGTTTGAACAAACTGTGAAATAAGGGGCAGATATAATAAGATTTCATCTTCTTTCTGCTCATTTCATTTTATCCTACTTGTATTCTTGTATCTGATGAAACTGTTTTGTATTGTTCTTTTAAAATGAATGAATAAACATCAAATCAAATCAAAATTATCTAAATAATCTTTTTTATTCAAAATCATAATCTTATTAACTTTTTTTTTTTAATTGTGTTTTATTTCCAGTCTGGGACAGACATCCACCAGAGATCACCTGCAGCTAAGAAGTGTGTGATGACTGAACTGAACTCTGAACTTTTCCAGCACCTGTCCCACCAAGAAGAAGTTGTGAGTACAGTAATGAGGACAAATACAGCCACACTGATGCTACTGGACAAAAACTTGATTAGTTAGATTGTAAACAGTCTGTTGCTGCTTATTGTTCTGACTGTTATTGTATTTATTAAGATTTTTTATTATTGTTAAAATAGTTTTATTGTAGAGTGCTGTTTATTTAAAATATCATCCAAATGGGTCACTTTTATTTATTACTACCGGTACAATACTGTACAGTACAAACGTATTTTTGGCATATTTTCAAAAGAAACATTTTGTAAGTGTTTATTTTGTCCTTTTTTTTTTGTACCGAAAATAAACCGAAAATAAACCGAACCGAGCCCTCCTTGTAGTTGAACCGAACCGAAATGTGATTTTAGCGTACCGTTACACCCCTAGTACTTGTATGTGTACGGATAATTTAGAGCAAAAAAGTCCTGCTGGATGGACAGCGTGTGTAGTTTGACTAGCTCTCTGCTGTGATGGCTATACCAGTGGAGGAGCTAACTACATTTTGTTTGTGCTGTGAACCACTCATTTTGCAGTAAAGTTCCACTTCATCCAATCCACTGGCCTCTGAGAGTGTGATTATGACAGGACGAGTCCACAACTGTTACAATGGCCATCATGCTGCAATTTAAACATAAAATTAAAGTGTTTAACTCCATTCCTGCCATCATCCTGGGAGGCTTGACCAAAGTGTTGCAGCCTCTGGACATTTCAGTGAACCGGAGCTTCAAAGCAGCTCTGCGCCGCCTTTGGGAGGAGTGGATGGTGGACGGAGACCAACAGCTTCACGGCTACAGGACGGATGTGCCACGCAACGTTCCAGCAGGTCCTCAGATGGATGGATAAAGCGTGGACCTCAGTCAGTAAAGAATCCATCCAGTCAGGGTTCAGGAAGGTAGGATGATTGCTGGACGTGGAGGAGGAAGAGGAGGCAGTGCTCTGAGCTGCATCAACTATCGGGGCCTCAGGAGTTGTCAGAACTCTTCGCCAGCAACACAGAGGATGAATAATTCAACGGGTTTAAAAAAAAAATAAAAATAAAAGGTGTTTCTGTCATCATTATGGGCGGGTGAGCGTGTAGTAATTTTAAAGCTGCTTTATTTTGTCGGCTTCATTTTGCCATGTTTTAACCGTCAAAAGTGCATTTATTAAGAAAAGTTCAGCTGAGACACACTTTTACTATAATGTCAGCAAAATAATAAAAAAATTAGGTGTTTATCTTGTTAAATTTTAAAGGAATGCAGCGTTTCCACTCGCTGCGCGTCCACGCTTCACAGAACTGAGGCAGTGACACTACCGTATATTTTTTTATTCAGCTGATTTGACAATTACAGTACGTGCATTTATTAAGGAAAAGTTCAGCTCAGACACACCTTTGCATGTCAGCAAACAAATAAATGTTTTTGCTAAAGTTCTAAGAAATGTACCGGCTCCTCGTGTGTGCAAGCTTCGCAGCACCGAGGCAGCAAAACTATTTTTTAAATTCAGCTGATTTGACCATTACGGGCATTTATTAAGGAAAAGTTCAGCTGAGACACACCTTTACTATAATGTCAGCAAACAAATATTTTTTAGGTGTTTATCTTGTTAAATTTTAAAGAGATGCAACATTTCCAATCGCTGCACGTCCACGCTTCACATAACCGAGGGGACACTACCTTTTTTTATTTTTATTCAGCTGATTTGACCATTATGTGCATTTATTAAGGAAAAGATCAGCTCAGATACACCTTTGCTATAATTTTCAGCAAACAAATAATTGTTTTCAAGTGTTAATCTTGTTAAAGTCCTTCCGTGCACGCTCCTGTGGCCATTTGGCAGCCAATCCATTTTTGGCAAAACACCGGCCCACATTTCCAGGTTGTCAGCGGTGACGCGTAACATACGTGACGCATCAGCGGTGACGCATAATAGATGCGACTTATACGGCGGTGCAACATGTTTATGGATTTTTCCACTTTATTGGACATAACTGGACTGATGCGACCTATACGGAGGTGTGACGTGTACGGTGGAAAATACGTAAGATAAACTGAAAAGTGATTAAAATCAACATTTATTAAAACCGATATCACATGCATGTTAAAATCATGTTTTTGTCAACCCCGTCCTAAATCCAACACATCACAAGCAAAAAAATATTAATTTTCCAGTTTGTAAATGCACTATTGTTAAATAGCTAATTTGTCTGAGCAATAGCATGCCTTTTGTGCAGAGGGTTTAACTGTGAAGAGTCAGATCTAGTTAATTGTAATATTTGTAAATGTTTAAGATGGGCCCAAGCCTGTAAAAAAATGCTACCACCAATGCAGACAAAATGCTCAAAGGTTTAGAGCACATAAAGTATTCCAGATAAATTTGAATGTACAGTATAGATCAGATCTTTACAATAATCAAAAACTGGAATTACTCTTGAAAGCTGAATGGTGTTTCTCTAGTTTGCCCTAGAATGATGAAAATAACTACAGAAGAGCAGCAACAAAATGCAGGACAAAAGAAGAATGTCTCACTCTACATTGATGTCTGACCAAATAAGGGAGATTATCTATTGTTTGTTGATAGTCCTTCACGCTGGGGTAGAGTGTGAAATATTGTGGTAGTAACACCTAGTGAGATCCTACCATATGTTTGGGGAAATTCTGTGTGCATGTGCATGTGTCGTATGTGCATGTAGGCATGTAGCCTGTGAGACATGAGCATTGCCTTAAATGGGTGCTGACAGTTGGCCGGCATGGCGACAATGGCAAAAAGTGTTACAACTGAAACAATGGTGTGAGTATTTCTTTTCCATGTTCTTCATTCTGTTTATGTGCTTGCTTATGGGTATTTGTATGGGAAATGATGCAACCAATGGAATCTATTTTATTACAACACAGGTCTTTTCAGTCCTCTTTTTGTGTTTTCTTTGTTTGTTCCTTCTTCCATCTCCTGATCTGTTCATCTCCCAATCACTTCATCTCCAGCGTGCTGGTAAGCAATAAGCAGGTAAAAATAGATGTGTGGCAATATGAGGACATGCTCCCTCCGCTGGCACGCTTCGTGACACTGGTGATAAATCAGAGGTGTGCACATCCTCGCTGAAAACAAATGCTTTACACTCACGAAGGCATGCAATAAACAGAAAGGAAATGCATGTGGTCTGTTTCTGAAAACTCACACAAAAATGATCTTAACCTGCATCAGCTCAATCACCCAGCTGTCACAAAAATGCAATAAATATTGCAGGTTATTCTAATTTCAGGGCATCTAACAGGGCATATAGAGAAGGAGATTGTTCATATGCATCGCTATAGTATTCACAATTAGAGCCCACAAATGTGTGATGATACATCAGTAATAAATTGATTTAAAGTCATTTAGATTCTGTCGAACAAATTGTTTCAGTTTGCTCATTTTCAGGCACTACGTCAACCTTGGGAAAGTCTTCGGTCAAGCCTGAGCGTTCAGCCAACTGTCAGCTTATTTCCCTCACAATAGTAGCCATTGATTCAACTACATCTAGACACTGTTCTTAGAAAACCAGAAAGGAAGCAGAATTGTGACCAGTCTATAAAAAGAGCGAAAAACAAAAGTTCTGGCTTGCATCAATGAGTAAGATACAGTAATCACTGTGGGTAAATTAACTCAATACAACACTCCAACAAAAACTCTATTGATCAAGCTGTGAAATAAAAGTGAGAAGTAAAGGCAGGCTGAGTTCTTTACATAGACCCCTGCTAGAGTTGGGATGGGATGAGTTAAATGAGTGCACTCTTTCCAACATACTGGCAAATAATAGAGCCTCTCAAGACTAGGAGTTGGTGTTATTTCCTACTTCTGGCAAATTTAATAAGCCACGCAAGTTGATGTTAAGGGTATTCATTGGACACTCACTAGCATGTGGCTCAACAGCTTCAACACTAACCAGGTAAGATGAGTTAGGGAGATAAAAACAACAAAAAGTGTCTCAGTTTCTGATATTACAGGACACAATCAGCTGTGGGTCAATTTGTCCCACTCCCAAACTGTTTAGCTTTACACCTGATGGGTACAAATTGGATACCATTTTGCTTAAATCGTGACTTGTACCTGCAGTCACCATAGGCATGCTTCACCCATATATACAACCCTGCACGCACTTATACACATTTTACAAGCAGCATGAGCTTAACATAACCCTGCATAAAGTTGTGCTTTATTTCACAGTGAACATTAATCTACACCATAATGGAGTTTTCTTATATTAGGCCTACATTGTCAACACTTTCAAAGTGCTGATGACAACTTAGCTGTTCTTTCTGATTGCTCTTACTTTCAACTGTTAAGAGCTTATGTAAAACACCGCCACAAAACTTGAAAAGCATAGAAAATGTATTTTGAATGTTTTATTATGTATGAAAAAAATGACTTGAACATGGACTCGACTGGGGCAGCACGGTGGTGCAACTGGTAGAGCTGCTGCTTCACAGCAAGCAGGTTACCCTGGTTCAAATCCTGGCCGGGGGCCTTTCTGGGTGAAGTTTGCATGTTTGCTCCATGCATATTTGGGTTTTCTATGGGTACTCCACTTTCCTCCCACATACCAAAAACATACATGTTAAGACTAATTGGTAACTCTAAATTGACTCTTGGTGTGAGTGAGAGAGTGAATGGTTGTTTGTCTCATTTGTCTCCATGTGTCTCTGTGATGGACTGGAGACCTGTCCAGGTGTCCCCGCCTCTCGCACCATGAGTGCTGGACATGGGCACCAGTGACCCCCGTGACCCAAAAAGGAAGAAGCGGGTAAAGATGATGGATGGATGGATGAATGAATGAATGGATGGATGGATGGATGGATGGATGGATGGACTGTAAATTGCAGAATACCACATATTCACTATCCACTTTATTGGTGGCTATACTTGTCTGAGTTCTGAGTGCACCTCTCTGCTTGCGTCTGTGTGTATTGAGAACTGAAAGAACAAATTATCCTTCATAGCACCCTCAGTAAAATGCTTAGCCTCACCTTAGCACCTGCAGAAAAATATCTCTGGAGCCACTACTGGCTAAATTCTCAAGTTAACAGTGTAAAAGTACACAAAGAAGTATTGTTAGATACGGGGGTATGACCTTTCTAATGTTTAACAAACAGTGCCAGTATCTCTAGTAGGTGAACAGGTAAAAATTATTATTCTTGTGGCAAAAGCAATACATTTATTGTAACAGATTCCTCTCTTAAGCCTTTTAATGAACTGCAATTTTTGAGTGGGGAAAAATGGTCTGTGGTCTACCACTAATTATGTATTCTTAGCTTTTAAGACTGTTTGATGCACTTGAACTAATGAAAACAATGCTGTTCAATTATATTCAGCTAAGCTTTTAATTAAATCCAACCCCTCCCATCCAAAAGCCACATAGACCTCATTTTTACATGTGATGAGATGAATTTTGTTGTTGAAAGCAGTTCTGTCATGTTATGGTATATCGGTAATTATATTAATAATGTGACTGGCCTCATCAGGGGTGGTAAAGCAAATAGTTGATAGTAGAAAAATAATAGACTAAGACTTAAACAGTGGAAGCTCTGGCCATTCCAATTCTCACAGTTGTTGATACAGTATCAGTGATAGCAGTGACAAATTAAAGCGTTTTCTCTGACCAGAATATTTAGCAGTCTGAATGCTTATTCAACTCAGACATTCAAGTCTTCTAATCCCAATCTAGTCTGCTTTTAATGGTGAAAGTGAAACCATTGAAAAACTAAACCGAAAACATAAACTATCGATACAGAGGAAAATCCAGACCGTCTCTAACATCAAGGCAAAAAGACCATTCAGAATTCAGTCATGAAGTGTTGATTCACAACATAAATTGTCAACTTTCTCTATATTCCTCTAACATTAAATGTACTTGGCTAAATCCAAGCTAAAGGTGGCTAAAATAGTATTGTGTGATTGTTTTTGTTAGACAGTTTGTATTGATAATTGCTTCAAAGACCTTATGTAACAAAATGATTTTCACTTGAAGAGTGATTCTTTTTTTTTTTTTACCTCATATTGTTCATGATAGTTATACCCCTAGGTTAATTCTCCTTCAACAATCCTCCAAATAATCTCAGTGGAGTTAAAGACTGGATTCTGCCACCAATTCTTGCATAAAATGATGCTCTATGCGCCAAGATGCTTGATGAACCCTGGCATTGTCATTAGAATACCGTACTTCAAGGTAATCAACTGAGGTAATTTTTGGGCACATGCTGTTGCTGTACCTCTGATGTTCTTCATTTATACTCAAAAGTCAGAAAAATGAAGTGGAATACCATTCTATATTGTCAAGAGGTTTCTCGGCAATGCAAACCTCTATAAAAGTGCCTATAAAAATGTGATAATAGCTATAGTAATAAATTGTTTATTTGAACTTCTGTCAGTTTTTCCTCATTACTTTAGTCGCCAACATACCAATAGTACTTTATAACTGATATTAGTGAACAAGCAGCTGCAGATTTTGAATGCATAAAACACAGGGAAATACATTAATGGCTTGTACTGCTAATAATAGTTAGCTTAAATTTTGAGTACAACAATTAGCAAAACCCACTGTGTTTGTGACTTTTATCTGGAACACAAGTTGGATGTGACATCAATGCAAAATCCATGTTCTGACTTCTGAGGTGAACAGAACGCATCATTACACATAACATACTGGGGTAACCTCAATACCATAAAAAATACCTCAATTACTTGTGTGGTAATGTGTTAACTGTGATTTATCCACTGACATAATTCACTACTCACTTCCTATACATGTAGGCAAAGATTGTGCAATAAAACATAACAGTTTTTAGCTCTAACAAGGACCAAAATTATAATATTTCAATATTAATAGGAAACCAACTGTGGTGGCAGCACAGCAAAAAGGGTGCAGATTCAACTCCCGGCCTACAGTATGGTCTTTTTTTGCATGCAGTCATTATGCATGCTTTGGTTTTCTCCAGGCAAGAAATATATACAGTATTATTCGTTATTTAGTTTCTCTAAAATTGTCTAAGTGAGTGAGAGTGTCTCATTTGTCTCTTTAAGTGCCCTGTGATGGACTTGCAACCTAACCTGTTAAAGGTGAACCCATATCTCAAGAGTTAGCAAAAAGTTTTGTTTGCTCCAGTCTAACCAGTGACACTGCTGGTTCTGTGATGACGGCTTCATGTATGTAAACACAGTCTGCTCGAGTTGTTTGTATGTGAACACCTGGAGACTACTTAAAGATGGGTTCGTCTGTGTGGGAATATCAAATAACTGCAACCCCGTTATGTAAAATGCTTTGAAGCAAATCTGAGATGCCTTCTTTGTGTAATTTTAACACTCTGAAGTGGCGTGGGGGTCTAAAACCAACCTGCTGCTGTAATGCCTTTGATTTACCAAGTGGGGTAGTGACAGCCCATCAATGTTCAACATATAAAAGAGTATTGTGGCTTGAGGGTGTTGTATAGTGATGACAGAGGGTCTGTGTAACCAGCCAACCACCAGATGTAAAACTGAATATGTCCAAAACACATTTAATGTATGGTATTGTGCTCCATGTTAACACTGCAGAGTTACGAAACATGTCTCCCTCTTATGGTTCCACGACGCCAGTTTCATTTATGAAAGCTCATATCATCATATGACTGGTTCAACTGGTGATTTATGAACAGCTAGAAGCTGCTTTAAAATGGGCTTGTCTTTGCAGCCACATAGAACGGTTCTGTGAAAATACTTGTGTGAAAAGGTCTTGTGACTACCTGTTGATATAAACATAATATCCAGTGTACTTCTCAATCACTAGTTCTCTCTTTTTTGTGTGTACATCAACAGACAACCTATAGACAGCTCACTCTTTTGGTTATTCTATCTGCATTTAGACAGCATCCATCACAAAACACATAGGAGGTAAAACAGACCAGATGTTAGTGAGCTAGATCAAATATCTGGGAACCTAATAAAAAGTCACAATGTTTTACAACAGCTGATGAACATAACTGGTGATAAGAAATAGTACATGTACATGAGTGACAGTAGTACATTATGAAGTGGGGATATTCAAGAGGCTCATTTTTCTCTGCCAAGTCAATAACCGCTAACACTCAAGACAAAAGAGCTTCCTTGGAAAGAAGATTATATTTCAGTTTTGATGCTTAAGAAAGGTTTTAAAACTATTCTGATACACTCGAATAGCAAAAAAAAAAAATTGCTTTATAAATGCCAACTGCCTGTTTTATATGACAAACATCAAAATATACACTTTTTGAAACAAAAGCAAAATGACAAAAACTAACTGAAATCACAACGTATTTTGTTTTAATTATTAAGTTTCTCAGTCTGAAGTCATTTATAATCAATTTTGTGTCACTTAAAATGTTTAGTCTCTATACAGGATTTCTTTTCATTACAAAGAGCATCTAGGTGTACAAAAGTCTCTTTTGAACTATAGCAACTGGAGAAATAGAATTCCATTTTGCCCTGACTGATAAGTAATTAGGGTTGAACAATTAATTGTATTTGCAACAATATCGCAATATGATTAAATTCGATTTTTCTAATCGTAAAGGCTGCAATTTGACTGGTCATGTGATCTGGTTATGTGACATGCGAGTGAGCGGGGCAGAACAAAGCAAAGCAATGCAGGGAGCGGGAGAAATCAACACTGCCCTTTAAAGGTTCAGTATGCCGTTTCTGTAGAACTGCAGCACTTAGAAATATTTTCAACAGGCAAAGCATTCTGATCCCTCCCCCTCAGAGCCATATGTGGCTCTGCCCCCTTGTGGTCTGTTGAATTTCAAATTCAAGCTCTGTTTTTATTGGCTGATTCAAATTCAAGCTCTGTTTTTATTGGCTGGTTACAAACTCTGTTTTTATTGGCTGGAAAATGGCGGGTCACCTTTTCTTTTTAGAAATGCTTATTTACCACCTGGAGAAGCAAGGGGACAATATTTTTTTTATTTTTTTTTTCAGAGATTACCTGGCTAACATCAGTCTGTCAGGAGGTAGTGACAGAGTGAAGAAATATGTTCATAAAAAAAGCTACATACTGAAGCTTTAACTGGTTGCAATGACGTCAGGCTTGGCAGATGCTAACACATCTGAAAGTTTGGTACCAAAGAGGGGCAGTACATCTGTTGATTGGAATTATTTTGGCTATATAAGAAGACGCTGCACAATTATACATGTATTCTGTAGAACCTGTCTTGCTGCTGTTGCTACCTCTCAAAGTAACACCACCAATCTTTATCAACACTTTAAAAAAAAACCCCACCAAAAATCAATTTACGATAGTTGCATGGCTAGAACGCCAGCGACCAGTGCTTCAACTAAGCAAAGTACCAACAGACAGGGATCACTGACCGAACTGTTTGAAGGTATTACTCCATATGAACATAATTTGAATAAGCACACGGAAATAACTCAAGCAATAAAGGAATTCCTATAGCGAAAGACATGATGCCCATTAATACAATGACCAAGCCTGGGTTTACGGCTTTGGTAAACACAATGGATAAGCTGTACAGAATGCCCTCACACACAAATTTTAGCCAAGTTGTTATCCGGGAGCTATAAAAAAAATGCAGAAACAGAGTTGATGTGAAGCTGAAAACAGTAGAGTTTTTTGCAACTGATACAGATTGATGTATTGCTTGTGTTTGTTGAAAAATACACGAGAAGAAGACATTGAAAAATAATCGCATAACAAATCGCAATTGCAATATTGAGGTTAAAAAAATTGCAACTAGAATATTTTCCTAAATCGTTCAGTCCTAGTAGTAATCCACATTGATCTTGGCCATACTCAGATGAGAATATACTAGAACAATTTCTAAAAACTGTCTCTCAAAGTGCTACCTATAATAGCTAAGATTGTTTGTCTCCAACAGAACTGTAAAATCTCCCTTCAAAAGGTCTTAAAATAGCAGTTGCTCAATACGTCATGGTTTGACTTTCGCACTCACTCTTTTGAGGGTTTTCAACAAAAGATTGTACACAATACACAATTGGCTGATTGATAAAATGCAACCAAACAGAGCATTGTGCTGAGGGGCAGACAGGCCATCGGAAGCACCGGGACATTTCCTGGTGCCATGGTCCACTCAGTGATCGCTAAGGGTCCCCCTCCTTTCTCTTTCTGAGGCTGTCTGTCATAGCAGAGCAGAGACACTCAATAGGCTGGCGCGCAACCTGTTGTGTGTCTCTGCTCTGCCTCAGACAGCCTCAGAAAAAGAAAGGAGGGGCATGGTGGGGGTCTGTCTTTCCCTATCGCTAATGCTCAGGGAGGTGGATACCTGAGTGAGTGGCATGAATTCTTTATTTTAAATACAGTAATCAAGCGCAATCCGAAATGAGAAATGCCTCGGTGCTCCCAATGGCCAGTCCGCCCTGGCAATTGGCTCAGTAACCACAGCATCAGTCTATCTGTTCTTTCTCACTGTGCTCTTTTAGAGCATTTGATAGTTTAGAACACTGTTAAGGGCAAAGCAGAGCTGTGCGTCTGTACGAGCGCCACGCCACGCGCGTGTGCAGTTCACAGCAGAGCTCAGCGTGAAGCAGCAACGTTTTCGCTCCAAATACTTGATGTCATTTGAGCAGAAGCAGGGCGGAGCGTTTAGCTACGGGACAAATTGAGGTCGCTGATTGGTCATTTGCTGACACGCCTACTGATTTGATTGACAGGTCGGGAAAGGCAGAGGGCTGCGCAGCTTTGTTCTGTGTTTATATGTTAATAAAAAGTCCTAAAAATTAGAATTAAAACAGGGAGCGCTGGTCCTTCAGCCCACACAGCAGACCAGCACAACAGGAAATGTTTAGAACCTGCGCATCCACGTAGGACATGACTTTAGTTCACTCGTGACAAGTTCATTCATTCCTCCTCATCGGAGGAGGAGCGAATGGTGACCGCTTCAAGCGATCACTTGACTTTTGGCAAAAAAACAAAAGAAAAGCCAAGTTCAGCGATGAAGAAGGGATATTTAATATATTTGTGTCTCATACAAAACAGTCCGCCACCGGGCAGTTTATTGTGAGACAACGCGCGCGCGTGAGCGGTCGTAAAATTTGAGCTTGGCGCGTTCACGCCCGCGTTCAAAGGCTTGTGCCGCGGCGCTCACACGGCGTGGCGCGGCGCTCGTCAAAACGCACAGCTCTGCATGGCCCTTTAAGAACATTGCAAGAGTGTGGGAAGGGTTTATAATTGAGGTGCAGAATTTTTTTTTGATTCATTAAAGAATCTAGATTCCTAGTCCTGGCAATTTTGAATCTATTCTAAAGGCCCCAAAATCGATTTTTAAATGTGTTTAAGTTTTGTTTTTCCACTCCTTCTCCAGAGTGTACTGCATAATGCATTACATTTCTACCTGTCACTGTAGAATGTGGCTTTGTAGGCTACCGTACAGCAAGCTAGTTAGCCAGCTCCCTTTATTTGAATTGAGTTTTCTAGCATGGAGCGGGAGAACAGCGCGATTCAACCCGATCCTTCGTTGTTAAAGTCAGTGTAAAGTCATTTCAGATTCTACAATGTTCTGGGGAAAACAGAGCTTGACAAGAGCACAGTTGTTTGCAAGAAGTGTAAAATAAAAATGTGGTACAGTATTTTGGAAATACAACAATTCACGCAAGGAACATGAAAAGTGAAGCAGCAGACCAGTGAAATCTGCAGCAAACTTCCAGCTAATTCCTCAAGAGCTGTGAAGATTTCCCACTCCATTGCTTGCTATACCACAAAGGATTTATGAGCATACAGCTCAGTCAAAGGCGAGAGGTTTCAGTTTATTTTTTATTACGCTTGACCCAAGGTGCGTTATGCCGTCATTTAGCTTTTTTAGCGATAAAGCAGTGCCAACTCCCTACCATGAAACAAAGAATAAAGTGAGAGAAGCTCTGATTAATGCTACCAGCTGCAGCTCAAACAGTTCTGTTTTTTCTCATATTATACAAAAACGTATCTAGACAAGTTGAACAAAAAACTTAATGTAAATTGTCTTTTTAACAGGTTGAAGAGAGGACAGATGAGATACATCGCCTGGAGCCAGTTCTAAACAATTTAGATGGTTTATAAATTACAGTTCAGAAAGTGTTTTTTCTGCAGACTTGCAGAGGTTTTGAAATTTTGTTAACAATTTACCAAATATGAATACAAACTGTGAAGTATGTATATTTCATATTAGGTTAAGTTTTGAAAATATAGCAAATGTTAGTGCAATATGGTTAAAAAAAACTGTGAAGTTTGTATTTTATTATGAGTTAAAGGCTAATATACTATGGTAGGCTGAAGTCTTTGTTTACTTTTGTATTTATATATGTTGAATTATTTATCTGTGATGGACTTGCGACCTGTCCAGGTGTCCTCCTCCTCTTGCCCAGTGATAGATGGATATGGACACCAGTGACCCCCGCAACCCAAAAAGGAAGAAGGGGGTAAAGATGATGGATGGCTGGATGGCTGAATTGTTCCTAGATTTAAAAAAAAAAAAAAAAAAATTTTGAGAAAAAGCCAGGCAGCTAAGCTAACAAATTGCTGGTAATTTAAGATACAGGATTTTATGCACTCCTTTATTTGTTCCTATTTTTGGTATAAATATAAAATGATGCAAAAATATTTGATACAGTAAGGAAACTAAAATTATAGTTTTAAATAAATGTTCGATTTGTTTACATTGTTGTTTAATCTTTCATCCTATCAATACATAATTTAAACAAAATGTATGACAATTTCAATAGAAAAATTGTTTCTGAATCGAAAATCATTTCTGAATCGAAAATTGTTTCTGAATTGAATGGTGACACCAAAAATCAGAATCAAATTGAATGGCCAGACTCAGAGATTTGCATCCCTAGTTTATAAAACCTTAAAATATATAAATACTAAAATAAATACAGCATTCCTATTGTGGATTTTTGCCTATTGCAAGGGGTCTGGAACGTAACGCCCACAATAAGTGAGGGACTATATTTGCTTTAAAGCTGCACTATGTAACTTTGTAATGCAGTCTGTAACTTTTCTAACAATATATTTTTAACATATTTCTTCACTCTGTCACTATCTACTGACAGACTGATGTTAGACAAAGTAATCTCTGAAAAAAACTATAGTCCCCTTGCTTCTCTATCAGCATTTATAAAAACACTAAAAACACAGAGTGACCCGCCATTAACCAGCCAATAAAAACAGAGTTTGTAACCAGCCAATAAAAACAGAGCTTGAATTTGAATCAGCCAATAAAAACAGAGCTTGAATTTGAATTTCAGCAGAGCAAGGCGGAGCAGAGCCATATATGGCTCTGAGGGGGAGGGATCAGAATGCTTTGCCTGTTGAAAATTTTTCTAAGTTCTGCACTCTACAGAAAGTTACACATAGAACCTTTAAAGTTAGCTACTTCAATACTTTATCAAATAATACATTGAAAAAAAGCATCTACAAAGTTAACCCAAACACTTTTTTCCCCAGAGTTTTTAAAGATAATTAAAAATTACAGTCATGATTTTTTTTTTGTTCCTGGTTTATCTTGGTCAGCCAGTGTCGAATAAACAACCTTTATGGGGAAAAATTTAGAAATGAGTTACATGTCAATGAACAACTGACTCCTCCAAAATTTTAATCTAGCCTCATGATTTGAACATGGTTCAACAAAATGCATCGTTTAAATTTACTTTTTATGAGGAATATCTTCACTTTCCTCCCTATTCAGGCTTAAAACTAACACTACTTGACAGATAGATCCAAGCAGCTCATCTATAATTAATTGATGGCAGTCTATTTTAGAAGTGTGTTTGGATCTCTGGTACTAGGACTCACTATGATGGTGAATGGTGTTTAGGCGTAGAAAGACAACATTGGGTTTGAGAACAGCGAGACATAAAAGCAAATATAGGAATATAATAATATGTATGATCAGCTCAGTGATATCAGATTACTTGATGTAGACACTTAAAAAACCTTGTGAAATTAAAATTAACCCCATTTTTCATCATAACACTGCAGACAGTTAAAAGAGATATATGCATACACATAGCCACATCCCAACTTCTAAATATAACCATGTGTGAAAAAAACTGTTTATTTCCCACACTTGCTTTCCCCTGAAGCAGCAGAGTACACTGGGCACGCATATCCCTCAGGCTTGGCCTCACATTTTAACAAATGCCCTACATTAAAATCTCTCCACAAGGACAATGTTGAGTTTGACTTCATGGACAAATCTGCCTTTGAAAAGCTAAAAAAAAAAAGTGAGCTTAAAAAATGTTTAGGTTGACATCTTCATCCAGTTTGACAATGGAGTTTGGCTTTGTTTCAGTTAGGTTAGGCCTCACAATTTATTTAGTTTCAAAAGAGGGAGGTAAACTAAAGTGAAATACTTAGCTTCAGAAAAAAATATATATATGTTTATTTTACCGGATAAAATAAAGACCCAGTTACAGTACCCAATGCTCTAGCAGCTAAATTTAATCAGTGTTGTGAGGATAAATAGTTTTTTTTAAGTCTGGCTCGTTCATAATTTCCTTGAGATGCCAAAAATATGCCCTATATTTCCAGAACAATTTTATATTAACATAAACACATTAAACTTTCAGGACAAAGTATGTTGTCTTACATGTAGACCAGGGGTGTCAAACTCACTTACAGGGGGCCAAAATTAAAATATTTTTTCAAACTAAGGGCCAATTTCACAATCTACATTAACTCAAATCAGATACCCAACATCTTTGCTTGGTCACAGGTTCCTCAACAAGAGTTTCATTGGTCTCATTTGATGTTTGTGCTTTCGAAATTCGTAATCAAAGATTACCGGTCCTGAAAAAATTCAAAAGGTAAAAGTATTTTATGTTTCACATATCATCTTGGGGGCCATATAAGATGTCAACGAGGGCCACATTTGGCCCCTGGGCCTCGAGTTTGATGCACTTTGACAACAGTTACGGTTTTAAATGCGTTATATAAATAAATGTGACTTGACATATGATGTAGACTGAATGTCTTTAAGACATTCATTAATTCACAATTTTTAGCTGCTTCCCTTTCCGGGTCATGGTGAGGTGGTGCCCATCTCCAGAAGTCACTAGCTATGTTTACATGGGCAAAATTCTTTGACCGGCTTTAAATTTTTTCAGATTAAATAATTCAAATGTATTGTTTACATGGGCACAATCTGTTCATGACGAGTGTTTACATGCAGTGGGCTTTGTTCTGAACAGAAGTACTGGCATGTGCAGAGTGGTAAACTCACTTAAAAAAAAAAACACACAGAAGAAGTTGTTCTACATCCGGTTTACTTCCGAGATAAACGTAAACAAACCTGAGTGTCCAAAATGGACCCGTGACAGGGTTTTAATGATGGTGGAGATGTTACTGCACTCACTGATTGAGCTACAGTTAATACAGGTCATTTTGAGCTCTTTCAAAGTTTCTAGTAGAAATGTTGTGTTGCTCACAGACCAGTTTTGCTTCCTCGACATGCTAATACTATTAGCATTAGCCAGGCAGAAATGACATAGGTCGCACATGCGGAGTCAAGTCAGTTTTTCACGATCGGAAAGCATTTCCATGGACACTGTTCGGGTTATGAATCAGCATAAACTACCCTTTTCGTTCTGATTACAAATTATTTCGGATCATGCTGAATAAACAAAAAATAACTAGGCATGTAACGGTACAAGTGGGTGTACCGAACCGTTTCGGTACACCACGTTCGGTTCGGTCCACCTGCGTACCGTTTCAGGTTTTTTTTCCACTCATTAAACGTTATTAACAGGGGAATATATGCAGCTTACTCGGATTCAGGAGGAGCAGTGTGGTTTTCGTCCTGGTCGTGGAACACTGGACCAGCTCTACACCCTCAGCAGGGTCCTGGAGGGTGCGTGGGAGTTTGCCCAACCAGTTTACATGTGCTTTGTGGACTTGGAGAAGGCATTCGACCGCGTCCCTCGGGGGGTTCTGTGGGGGGTACTCCGGGAGTATGGGGTACCAGGCCCATTGATATGGGCTGTTAGGTCCCTGTACGACCGGTGTCAGAGCTTGGTCCGCATTGCCGGCAGTAAGTCAGGCTCGTTTCCGGTGAGAGTTGGACTCCGCCAAGGTTGCCCTTTGTCACCGATTCTGTTCATAACTTTTATGGACAGAATTTCTAGGCGCAGCCAAGGTGTTGAGAGGATCCGTTTTGGTGACCTTAGAATCGCTTCTCTGTTTTTTGCAGATGATGTGGTCCTACTGGCTTCATCAGTTCGTGATTTACAACTTTCACTGGAGCGGTTTGCAGCCGAGTGTGATGCGGCCGGGATGAGGATCAGTTCCTCCAAATCCGAGGCCATGGTCTTGAGCCGGAAAAGGGTAGCATGCCCTCTCCGGGTCGGGGAGGAGGTCCTGCCCCAAGTGGAGGAGTTTAAGTATCTCGGGATCTTGTTCACGAATGAGGGAAAACTGGAGCGTGAGATCGATAGGCGGATAGGTGCAGCGTCCGCAGTGAAGCGGGCGCTGTACCGGTCTGTCGTGGTGAAGAGAGAGCTGAGTCAAAAGGCAAAGCTCTCAATTTACCGATCGATCTACGTTCCCACCCTCATCTATGGTCATGAGCTTTGGGTTATGACCGAAAGAACAAGATCTCGGATACAAGCGGCTGAAATGAGTTTTCTCCGCAGGGTGGCTGGACTCTCCCTTAGAGATAGGGTGAGAAGCTCAGTCATCCGGGAGGGACTCGGAGTAGAGCCGCTGCTTCTCCACATCGAGAGGAGCCAGTTGAGGTGGCTCGGGCATCTGGTTAGGATGCCTCCTGGACGCCTCCCTGGTGAGGTGTTCCGGGCATGTCCCACCGGGAGGAGACCCAGAGGAAGACCCAGGACACGCTGGAGGGACTATGTTTCTCGGCTGGCCTGGGAACGCCTTGGGATTCCCCCGGAGGAGCTGCTCCAAGTGGCTGGGGAGAGGGAAGTCTGGGCCTCCCTACTTAGGCTGCTACCCCCGCGACCCGACCCCGGATAAGCGGAAGAAGATGGATGGATGGATGGTAAGTCTTTATTTTGTCTTTTTTTTTTGTACCGAAAATTAACCGAACCGAACCCTCCTTGTAATTGAACCGAACCGAAATGTGATTTTAGCGTACCGTTACACCCCTAAAAATAAGCCAAACGGGGCATTTATATGACGCGCTCTTCTTCCGAACGGCCTTTGAATCTGATTACTTATGTCCATGTAAACATAGCTACTGTGTGAAAAGTGAGGTCCAACTTAGACAGGTTGGAAGCCCACAAGGACACAGAGACAAAGGAGACAAACAACCATTCACACCTTAACTCACACCTAGGGACAATTCAGAGTTACCAGTTAACCTAACATTTATGTTTTTAATCAGTCGGAGAAAACCAGAACACCCCAAGAAAACCCATGTAGAGTATGCACAGAGAAAACATGGAAACAGGGGCGGCCGTGGTGTAGTGGTAATGGCAGTCGACCCCTGATCGGAAGGTTGGAGGTTCGAATCCCGCATCCACCCACCATGTGTCGTTGTGTCCCTGGGCAAGACACTTAACCCCGAGTTGCTCCCGGTAGGTCTGGATGGCGCCTTGCAAGGCAGGCTACCACTACCGGTGTATGAATGTCTGAATGAATGGGTGGATGGCTGGTATTGTAAAGCGCTTTGGGGCTCCTCACAGGGGGCTGGAAAGCGCTATATAAATAAGCTCCATTTACCATTTACCATTTACCAAATTCCACCCTGAAAGGTCCACAGCTGGGAGGTGATCTTTCCACCTTCTCGCTGGGAGGCGACAAATCCAACCACTTTTCTGCTGTGCCGCCATAAAAAAAGAAAAAAATATAACATGATTATTAATTTATCGAACAAAAAAATCTGTAAACACGATGAGTAACTAAGCCTTTAGGGTTGGAATGTATTACAGTAATAAATTATGCCATGGTATCTAAAAATAGCAATAGTGTCCCTTTGAAGACATTCATTAAATTCTCTGCCGTATAATCAATCCAATTTAAGGCCCAATAAAACTATTTTAATGTGTCTGTACTGTAGTAAGAAGGTAAAGTTGAAGGGTAGTGGTTTTCTCCTTGCAGAGCATCTACTCACTGATTTTCCATTGTCTCAGTTCTCATGATGTTGAAGTTGAACACATGATTGTTACCATTGGTCAACAGGAGAGTAAAAGGCCCTGCGTACTGCATTCAATGCTGCAAAGTCGGTTCTCTTTCCGAGTCCAAGAATCTTTATTGTCATTTGCACCACATATGGAACATGTGATGAAACGAGATTATGTACACAGGGTCCTAGTTACATTCAACAATAAAATGTAAGAGAAGAACAGTAATAAAATCTAAGATATGAACTAAGAAAAACATCCGCTAACAATACACTAAGCACTAACATCATAGAAAAACATCACTCCAAACAGCAGCACGAACATGAGTCTGTATGAGCAGATGGGCACGAATGAACACAGCAACATGAAAACAGATCAGCAGCAACATGAAACAGATCAGCAGCAACATGAAACAGATCAGCAGCAACATGAAACAGATCAGCAGTAACATGAAACAGATCAGCAGCAACATGATGTGATTTTTTGCAGTGATTATTCTGGTTAGTTATTCATGAGTCTAACAGCCTCAGGGTAGAAGCTGTTCCTCAGTCTAGTGGTTCTACACTTAATGCTCCTCAACCTCCGTCCTGAGGGGAGTGGGGCAAAGAGTGTGTGTGCTGGGTGAGTGGGGTCTTTCATGATGCAAGTGGCTCTCTTCCTGCATCTGGAGGTGTAGATGTTTGTGATGGTGGGGAGACTGACTCCAACATCTTCTGTGCAGCCTTCACCACTCTCTGCAGAGCTTTTCTTTCTGCAGCTGTGCAGCCTCCATGCCACACGTTGATGCTGGAGCACAGGATGCTCTCCACTGCACACCTGTAGAAGGAGGTGAGGACTGAGCATCTCAGACCAGCTCGCTTCAGCCGTCTGAGGAAGTAGAGTCTCTGATGATCTTTCTTGATCAGGCTGGTGGTGTTGTTGCTCCAGCTGAGGTTATCATTCATGTGTACACCCAGGTACTTGTAGCTGGAGACCACTTCCACCACAGATCCTCTTATGTTCAGTGGGGTGTGGGTTTGTTTGTTCCTTCTGAAGTCCACAATCATCTCATTTGTCTTCTTCACATTGATGTGAAGGTTGTTGTCCTTGCACCAGCTCTCCAGGTGTTCAACCTCCTGTCTGTAGTTGGACTCATCGTTGTTTGTGATGCATCCCACCACAGCTGTATCATCTGCAAACTTTACAATGTGACAGCCTGGATGGGTGGCTGCACAATCATGTGAGCAGAGTGAACAGAAGAGGGCTCAACACACAGCCTTGAGGATAGCCAGCGCTGAGGGTTATGGTGGAGGAGGAGAAGTTGTGGATCCTCACTGACTGTGGTCTGTTTGTTAAAAAGTCCAGTACCCTGTTACAAATGGAGGGGCTTAGTCCAAGTGTGAATAGTTTGTCCATCAGGGTTTGGGGGATCATGGTGCTGAAAGCAGATGTGAAGTCCACAAAGAGCAGATGGACATATGAGTCCTTCTGTTCCAGGTGGGTGAGAGCAGTGTGGACCACAGAGGAGATGGTGTCCTCTGTTGATCGGTTCTTGCAGTATACATACTGATGAGGGTCTTCATTGATGTTGATGGATGTTTTGATGTGAGTCATGACCAGTTTTTCAAAGCATTTGAGTTTTTTAAAGCATTTGATGAAGATGGTTACAAAAATTTTACCTTTTTTGTCCTCAGAACAACATTGCCCACCCTGTCTTGATACAAGGCCCAACAGACTTTTTCTCACAAGTATTGTGTGATTGGTCAGAAGTTTGTTGGCATGTTCATCAATGCGGACAAACACTCGGACAATCATGTGTATGGCTTTTCAAACGGTTCTTGCAGTATACATACTGATGAGGGTCTTCATTGATGTTGATGGATGTTTTGATGTAAGTCATGACCAGTTTTTCAAAGCATTTGAGTTTTTTAAAGCATTTGATGAAGATGGTTACAAAAATTTTACCTTTTTTGTCCTCAGAACAACATTGCCCACCCTGTCTTGATACAAGGCCCAACAGACTTTTTCTCACAAGTATTGTGTGATTGATCAGAAGTTTGTTGGCATGTTCATCAATGCAGACAAACACTCGGACAATCATGTGTATGGCTTTTCAAACACACCAAGAGTCAAATGACCAAAAACTCTTGGATGGAGTTTATGCAAACATGCATGAAGGAGTCTGTCTGCTGAAAAGTGTGGTGCTTTCTTCATGATGAACATTGTTTTATGGCAAAATTACATTTTATGGCCAAACGGCAGATGCAGGAACAGCGTGTAGACTTTGGTGGGAAGAAACCCGTGTTGGTGACGTAAACTGCAGTGGGAGGGGTTTCCCAGGAGCTCTGGGGAGCCTGTGTCTCACTGACTATGAAAGGTGTGCGCGAAAACGAACATCCTGCAACCGCATGCCTGTACATCGACTCTTCGGCTTCATATGAAGTATGGCGCGCTCATAACACAGCTAGGCGGGCTCATAACACAGCTAGGTTAATGGTCACAATACCAGTTGTGCATTGGACTTGTATGTCCACATGTTTGTAAACTGTTAGAAAGTTGTGAGGATAAAACAAACCGTAAAAATCCAAAACGTGAACAAACCTTCAAGCACCAGACTGTATTTTTTAAATAACTACAACATATTGAGCTGTGCCAATCAAGCATCTGAGCCTAGGAGCCAAGATGGTGTAGTGGCAGGGCTTTTGATTTGGGACCCGAAGGACGCGGGTTCGCGTCCCGGCCACTACCCACCTTGGGGTGTCTATGAGTGCACACCTATTTCTCCAGCTCCCCGGGCGCTTTCGGGCTGCTCACTGCACCACCTGGTAGGTGGTTGGGTTAAATGCAGAGACGAATTTTGTCTGTGTATGGGAAACATACGCAGATGACAAGAAAAGACATTATTATTATTATTAATACAATGAGGGAAGCTAATCTGGCCCAACAAGTAAGCGATGGCTTTAATTCAAACCAAAAATGTAATCAAAATTTTCACCTTTTGAAGGTTACTGAAATTAATGTTTCTTTATTTTTCTTAAACAACACAATTTAAAAGAATAAGCACTGATCTGTTTTCCTTAAGATATATATATATATATATATATATATATATACAGTAGTTTAAAACATGCATCACATCAGGAGGATGACCTACATATACAAATGGTTGTCAAAAGTCACAAGGTTCAGGAGAACAATATGCACAGATACCCAAAAGACAGCTTATAGCTTTGATAGTTCATTTGATGACTAATGAAGGACGTTGAAAACAAGAATAAATTGAAACGTTAGTTGTTTCAATATTTAGAATACAATTAAGTGGTTAACAAAGTTCATGCTCAGTCATCCAGGTACCAAATCCAATAATTCTCAGTTGGGTCATCTGGACAGTTCGTTTTTTTAAATATACTGTATTTTTTATATTTAATTTATTTATTATTTGGTACCTGGATGATTGAGCATGAACTTTGTTGCCTTGAACCACTTTGGCTGTGAATGCCTGCCTGGGAGGAGTTGACAAAGGACAGGACAGCCCCCAGAAACAATCTTGGCTCCAGCAAACTGGCTGGTCCACTTAAAGCGTCACTGACATGATTTTTTTAACTATGCATAAAATTGCTCAACACATATATCTTGTATCATTCAACTATGTTCGTTTTTGCAAACAAAATGATAAATCAATAAAATTTTGATTTAAAAGTGATTTTAAACTTTGCGCTGTGTTTATTCACGGGAAATCCGATTACACGCGAATGCAACATCTGTGACGTAGTCTTGGGCAGAGCCCTGGGCTTGCCAGTCTGTGTGTCTGCAGCTTGCCTGCAGATTGCGTATTTCTTTTTTAAACTTGAAAAATGCCCTTACGTTGTGTCACATTTGGGTGTTCTAATATCATCAGTGAACAAGTGAGCCTTTTCACTTTCCCAAAAGATGAAATACTTCGTCAAGAATGCAACAAAGCTGCACCCCTCTGAGCCCCGCCTCGCTCCACCTGAAGGTAAGTCTCATACGGCTGCAGACCTAAATTAGATCCTGCTGTTTCTTGTTCCATCACCCGAACTATTTTCGGCTTCCCAAACTGAAGACAAATAACTCAAATCTTCACATAGATTGCTAAATTCATCTGGTTTTAAATTGTCCGCCATAGACGTACCTAATACCAGAGCCCTCTGCCCAAGACTACGTCACAGATGTTGCATTCGCGTGTAATCGGATTTCCCGTTAATAAACATGGCGCAAAGTTTAAAATCACTTTAAAATCCAAATTAAATTGATTTATCATTTTGTTTGCAAAAACTGAAAGTTATGCACCATAACTCATGTTCCCTGAAGGAAGGGAACGAGGTGCAACATATCGCTATGGGAAACTGCGCCCCCGCGCGGTTACCTGAAGGAATACATTCACGCCTTTACGGTAGGGGCGTCAGCGTCACGCCAGAGTCCCCTCCCTCTGGGTATTTAAGACGCGGACGCCCATCCTACTTTCTCTAAAATGCACTTCATCGAGCTTTCAGCATTGAAAAGGGCAAGGTATGTTGCACCTCGTTCCCTTCCTTCAGGGAACATGAGTTTTGGTGCATAACTTTCAGTTCCCTTTCAGTCACGTCTCTCGGTGCAACATATCACTATGGGAACATAATTCATTCACACCCTTGAAATGCTCAGTAAAATGCATGTGAGAACATCTGCCTTAATATGGTAGGCATTTCCCAGCCGCTTTCCACAAGGTATGTAGAGAGCACAGCCTGAGAAGAAAAATGCCACATGTAGAAACATCAACCTGATGTTACCACTGGACACATAGATGAAAACACCAGCTAGAGACAGCATAAGCGTGCTCCGCTAGTGTGATTACTCATCATCTCCTTTTTCCCTGGAAATCTTGAGAAGCAGGAGGAAAAGAGCAAGGGACCTATTACGCCACTGGCAATCAGATGGCAATGTGGAGGTAGAGAACCCAGTTCAAGCACAGGGTAACCTTCCAGGTCTCCAGGGAAAAAATATATATACACAAGGGGCACGCATGAGTCCCTCATCTGCTTCTTGAACAGACAACTACTAGGACTGTCAAAGAGGCCCATCCTGATGTTGGAGAACTGTCAGAGGAGAGGGGAACCCTTCCACTGAACATCTCCCAAGTAAACATAAACACCAAGGGTCTCCCTTGTGTATGCTGTTGTTGTTGTTGGAAAAAAGACGATCAGGCCTTTGGCCCTCAGCTAGTTCCCTTCAGTGGCCAGGCTGAAGGCTGCCACAGCTCCGGACGTGGGTGTAGAAGCTGCCCACGTGCCTGAGTCAGCAGGTCTCTGAGTCAGCAGGTCTCTGTAAGAAGGCAACTGCCATGGTATCCCTGACAACATTGAGCAGT
>JBBPBX010048121.1:0-25885 GCA_038048925.1 Garcialebias charrua | reverse complement strand
CCTCTCAGAACACGAATAAAAAAAATCGAATTTTATGTCAAATGTTTTATCGAGACCATAGTAACGTACATTAAAGCTCCTATAATTACACTCTGTAAGCAGAAAAAATATACACAGAGTGGTTTTGAAGCTATTTCTAACATACCGGTAAACAGAACAACAGCCACAAGCTAACAAAAAGCTATGCTAAAAGATGTTTTTTTATTTTATTTTAATCTCAAACATTAATAAAGCTACTCACTTGTAAACATCCACACTGTGATTCCATTCTGTAAGTTTCAGAAAAATCCGCCGAGTGGTTCTTGACTTATCTTGCAAAAAAACCAGCTAAGAAACACAGAGCTAACAGAGCTACATCCAGGCCAGAGCCATATAAAGTGAGAGTTGCGACACTTCCATAGAAATCCGTTGTAAGAATGGAATGCGGAAGTCACGTGGGTCATGGAGGGGGCGATTTGTTCCATGCTCTGTTTAACAGTCTGACTCTGCCTGCAGTAGCGCTCCGTTGCCGCCAGAGGGCGCAGCTCCACAAGGTTTCCATGGCCGTTGTTTGGAACGATTGACTGCCAGTTGGCGACTTCAAAGAGTGTCAGAACTCTCTATATATACGGCTCTGATCCAGGCCAGCACGCCCACAGAGTGTCCGAGCACAGGAGCTTTTTTTGGGACACATGAGCTGGAAACAGTCTTCTTCTTCTTCTT
This sequence comes from Garcialebias charrua, assembly GCA_038048925.1. Classification (NCBI taxonomy): domain Eukaryota; kingdom Metazoa; phylum Chordata; class Actinopteri; order Cyprinodontiformes; family Rivulidae; genus Garcialebias; species Garcialebias charrua. The sequence goes on along the minus strand of JBBPBX010048121.1, from coordinate 25,183 downwards.
GGGTCGGTGTACTCCTCTGGAAGTGGTACTGCACAGCGCCACAGCGTCCCTAGTGGCCGAAAGTGGTACTGCACAATTTTTCTGCCAAAGTGAAAAAGGCTGATATCTGAGTCAAAAATTGGTCTAAAAATATGGAAAAAATCCATAAATAGGTCGCATCGGATTATAGGTCACAGGCCTTGAAAAAAACATAAAAAGGTGCGACCTATAATCCGAAAAATACGGTAATTCATTTTATTGCATGGTTTTTGTGATCTACTGTATTTCTGTATACAACCGTTTTCCTTATTGTACTTTTGTTAATCTTTTTTGTTATTTTTAGCGTTAGCTAGCAATCTATTTTTCATTCAACCTTTATTTATACAGTCTAGCCTAACTGAGCCACGAGGACTCATTTACAATTTCTATTGCCATACTTTCTGCTGTATAAGTTGCAGTTTTTTGCATAAATTAGTATACCTGTGACTTATACAGTAAAGCAACATATTTGTTTTTCCCCATATCCCAATTTTTGGCTACGATCTGACGATTCAATTCATTGTGACGTGGAAAATATTGAGCACTACCCTTTTAAGCCACTAGTGGGCCCTTGACTAATATGGCAAGCCTAGTGTCGCATTAATACAATAGTTAAAAGTGGCTATTAATGAGACACTTGCCTTACCATACTAAAGGCCCCAGTATAGCTGCGCGTTAATCCGAGCGCCGCGGCACGCCGTGTCAGCGCCGTGTGAGCGCCGCGGCAAAAGCCTTTGATCGCGGGCGTGAACGCGCCAAGGTCAAATTTTACTACGCCTACGCGCGCGTTGATAAACTGCCTCGCGTGTCAGCAAATGACCAATCAGCGACCTCAATTTGTCCTGCTCCGCCCGGCTGCAGCTGCTGGAGCCTGCACTCCAGAGAGCTGCGCTTGCACAGAGTATAAATGAACTGCCGGTGCGCAGCACACGTGAGTCCAGCGGCGCTGGACACAACGGACAGCTATACTGGGGGCTTAAGCCACCTTCATCTCGCTCCAGAACTCCGGGAGCAAACGTCACATCAGCTGCATTTTGTTGCGCCGTCCAGACAAAATGCAGCTGATTTGACCATGACAGTGCATTTATTAAGTAAAAGTTCAACTGAGACACACCTTTGCTATAATGTCGAGCAAACAAACAAATTGTTTTTATGTGGTTATCTTGTTAAATTTTGAAGAAATGCACAGCGAGTCATCCCTCTGCGTGCTCCCGCGTTTGCTAATCAGCTTTAAAATGCAGCTGATTTGACCATCAAAGTGCATTTATTAAAGGGATTGTGACATGATTTTGTAAATTTGAATATTTGTCAGAACATATATATCTTATATCATTGAGCTCTGGTCGTTTTTGCATAATAAATTATAAATATATTAAATTTTTATTCCAAGTTATGGTAGTTTTTTTCTCTGGGATACGCCCCTAAAAATCTGCGCATTTCCGCAAAACGTCATCTTGACGTGACAACGGGAAGGCACGCTCCAACGTGCATTTAAATAATAATGGCGGAGCATGTCCTATCGCGTCTGAGATATCATTTTGAGACAGTAAATCTTCCAAAACTCTCATTAATAAACACTCCCTGAATAAAAAAATTACAGATGTTACCTGATGGCGCAGACATAATTTAAAAATACATACATAGCAACGTGTTTGCTCCGGGCTCTCGGCTAATTTTTTTTAGAAGCTATCTTGGCTAACAAGAGTCCCTGACACCGGTCACGTCTGAGAGGAGCCAAGATGGTGTAGTGGCAGGGCTTTTGACTTGGAACCCGAAGGACGTGGGTTCGCGTCCCGGCCACTACACACCTTGGGGTGTCTATGAGTGCACATCTAATTCTCCAGCTCCCCGGGCGCTTTCTATGGCTGCTCACTGCACCACCTGGTAGGTGGTTGGGTTAAATGCAGAGACGAATTTCGTCTGTGTATGGGAAACATACGCAGATGACAGGAAAAGACATTATTATTATTATTATATATCATTTTAAGACAGTAAATCTTCCAAAACTCTCATTAATAAACCCTCCCCGAATAAAAAGAAATGAGATGTTACCTGATGGCGCAGACATAATTTAAAAATACATACATAGCAACGTGTTTGCTCCGGGCTCTCGGCTAATGTTTGTTAGCTGCTATCTCGGCTTATTACCGGTCGCGTCAGCGATATATCATTTTAAGACAGTAAATCATCCAAAACTCTCATTAATATCCCTCCCCGAATAAAAAGAAACTACAGATGTTACCTGATCGCGCTGACATAATTTAAAAATACATAAATAGCAACGTGGCCTGTATCTCGGCTAGTGTGTTAGCTGCATCTCGGCTTATTACCGGTCGCGTCAGCGATATATCATTTTAAGACAGTAAATCATCCAAAACTCTCATTAATAGACTCTCCCCGAATAAAAAGAAACTACAGATGTTACCTGATCGCGCAGACATAATTTAAAAATACATCATTAGCAACGTGTTTGCTCCGGGCTCTCGGCTAATGTTTGTTAGCTGCTATCTCGGCTTATTACCGGTCGCGTCAGCGATATATCATTTTAAGACAGTAAATCATCCAAAACTCTCATTAATATCCCTCCCCGAATAAAAAGAAACTACAGATGTTACCTGATCGCGCAGACATAATTTAAAAATACATCATTAGAAAAGTGTGTGTGCTACTGATTCGGCTAGCTTGTTAGCAGCGAACATAAATAATCTGCCGTGATAATTGGCTTTATACACTCACAGTGTATAAAGTAAAACAACATGAACTCACGTAAAATATATAGTTTATAATCTAAAACACTACACACCTCCGATTATGTTTACACAAAGACTTACTCATCTCCTGGACAGTCTTCCGATGGTCCCTGCGTTGTTTCGACATGGTAGCTCCTGGGACTTTCTTCTGTAGATTTTCTTTTAAAAATAGTAGGAATAGCATCCGGTTTTAAAAGTCTTCTGAATCTTACTGGTAATCCTAAAGATTCTTTTATACCAGGTGCTGAAAACAATCGGCAGTGAAATGGTCGCTGCAGACATACGACTCCTGGAACCCACCGGTCCTTGTCTGGTCCATTCTTGTCGAAGTTTGTCATCTTTTGGAAATTTGTGAAGGCTCACTTGTTCACTGCTGATATTAGAACACACAAATGCGCTACAACGTGACGGCATTTTTCAAGTTACACAAATAAAAGAGGCGATCCTTCAGGAAATGAATGAGTATGGCAAGCAGTTAACACACCTAACAAACGGGCAAGGCTTTGCCTTCTTCCCGTTGTCACGTCACACTGATGTGTCACGTCACACTGATGACGTATTGCGGGAATGCGCGGAATTTTAGGGGCGTATCCCAGCAAGTACCAGAGAAAAAATTAGCATAATTTAGAATAAAATTTTAATATATTTATAATTTATTTTGCAAAAACGAACAGAGCTCAATGATATAAGATATATATGTTCGGACAAATATTCAAATTTACAAAATCATGTCACAATACCTTTAAAGTGCGACTAAACCCAAAATTAACTTTTTTTAGCTGATAAACTCCCTAGAATGTGTTTAAAATGTTATCTAGCACTATGGCTGTGTTTATTCTCACATAATTGTGCATATCTGTGTAAATTGGCAATATTTGGCAATATTTGGTCTAAAAATGTGTTTACGGTAGTTCTATGGGTTGAACTGGTGGATTACACCTTAATTTTCTTATTTGTGCAAACGCTCATGTGTGACATGTCTGCTCATGTGTGATGTCACACAGGTGGTTCAAGCAGAGCCAATCCCCTGCAGAGATGAGAAGTGCATACCTTATATGGAAGTGCTGCATTTCACTCCTGACAAGCGGTTTTATTTTTATTTTCATTTTCATTTTTTTAGGCCTTTGGTTTTGGATGGAATGGGTGGAATAGATAAATACATCTACATGTTTATTCTTTGTTGTTGCTTGGTGTATGTTGTTGGCTAGAGGTTTAATTTGTTTTAGGTTGTTGCAGGTGGAGGCGTGAACAAAAGCACAACTCTACCTCCACCCCTCCTTGTCTCTCGACACGCCCATTTTGAGGGTGATTTTGGAAGGAGGAGTTACCGTCTCAACCTGGGTTTAGTTTCACTTTAAGGAAAAGTTAGACTGAGACTCACTTTGCTATAACTTCAAGCAAACAAACAATTGTTTTTAAGTGATAGTCTTGTTAAATTCTCGTTAAAAGTCCTCCTGTGCACGTTCCCATGGCCGCCATTTGGCAGCCAATCGATTTTTGGCACACCGACCCACATTTTTGGTTTGTCAGCTTTGACGTGTAACAAACGCAACGCATCAGCAGTGATGCATAATAGATGCGACTTATACGGCGAAGTGACGCATTTGTTTTTTATCCCAATTTATTAGACATACAGTATTTGGTAGGGGTGTAACGGTACGCTAAAATCACATTTCGGTTCGGTTCAACTACAAGGAGAGCTCGGTTCGGTTTATTTTCGGGTTTTTTCGGTACAAATTTATTTTTTTTTTTTTACAAAATAAAGACTTACAAAATGTTTATTTTGAAAATGTGCCAAAAATATGTTTGTATTGTATTGTAGTAATAAATAAAAGTGACCCATTTGGATGATATTTTAAATAAACAGCACTCTACAATAAATAAACTATATGAACAATAATAAAAATCTTAATAAATGCAATAACAGTCAGAACCAGAACAATAAGCAGCAACAGACTGTTTACAATCTAACTAATCAAGTTTTTGTTCAGTAGCAGCAGTGTGGCTGTATTTGTCCTCATTACTGTACTCACAACTTCTTCTTGGTGGGACAGGTGGGACTGTGGGAACAGTTCAGAGTTCAGTTCAGTCATCACTTAGCTGCAGGTGGATTTACCTCTGTCACAGACTGGAAATAAAAAACAAAAGAGATTTAAAAAAAACAAGTTAATAAGATTATGATTTAAAAAAAAAAGATTATTTAGATAATAATAAAACAATACCTCTTGAACAATTGAATCTCTCACTCTTCATCATCATGGCAGGCAGGGCTTTAATCTGGTCCAGGGCTTGTTGTTGACAACATCAGTTAGTTTTTTCATAAAGAGCTGAACTTTTTGAAGTGTTGACGTGATGAATGTCTCATAGCGACGCTCAGTAACTTTAAACCCTGCGCATATAACAACGTTCAGACAGATTCAGAGATTTAAAAACTCATACAGCTTGTGTTATTGCTCTGGACCGCTCTGATTACCTGATGAAGGAGTTTTAATGCAGCTGCTGTTCACGTTCGGATGAAGTAGTTTTAATACAGCTCTTCGTTCACGTTCGGATGACAGTTTCCAGCGCGTTCACGTGACGTGTTGCTGCTGCGTCACTCATGCAGCTGCTGCAGAGTCTTCATGAAACAAAGTCCACACAAGCTGCGCGTGCGCTCATCTTTTAACAAGAAGGAGACCGCACGAGATGCTAACGGCTAAATGCTGCGCGTGCCACGCGAAAATAGCTCCGTGCTGAAACGCGCACCGGAAATTTTGTTCCGCGGTGCATATATTCCCCTGTTAAGAACGTTTAATGAGTGAAAAAATAACCGAAACGGTACGCAGGTGGACCGAACCGAACGTGCTGTACCGAAACGGTTCGGTAAACCCATTACAACCGTTACATGCCTAGTATTTGGACTGATAGACATTTATGGCGGCAAGTACGGTACTTTTAGCTTCAGTGTTTTGCTAAATTTTGGAGGTGTTTTAGCTAGTATTTAGCCTTTTTTGGCTTTAACAACTCAGTTGGTGCTTCAGTAAATCTCAGCAGTCACCAGTCACTCAGCATTCTCTAGTTTAAATAAATATAAATAAAAAGTCTTTATACATTGTTGTTTTGTGTTTTTACTTTGTTTTACTTTAGAGTCACACAATTGAAAACTGACACGTTTTAATAAAGTTTGTTTAATTCCTTGAATCCATTTTTTTCTATTCAAGCTTTTTCTTTAAGGAGAATTAAATATCAAATTAAACAAAAGCTGTCTTTTCAACAAAATTAAGAATGCCCAAAGAGCTGCAGCAGGATTTTTCCAGCATGTGACATAAAAAGCTCAAGGGTAAAACTTCATAAAGGCAGCATACATTTTACACTGTTTATTTATGTATTTATTTATTTATTTATTGTTCGATAGGGACAGATACAAGAAACCTAGATCAAAACAATCTATGCCTGCATCACTGTGTATATAGCCAAAGCTAATTTGCAACACCCGTCGCCTTTAACAGTTGGTTAAATGAAAAGTTAAGATCAACAGTAAAAACTAAATTAAATTTATATATATATATATATATATATATATATATATATATATATATATATATATATATATATATATATATATATATATATATATATATATATATATATATATATATATATATTAGTGCTGGGAAAAGATTAAAAATTTTAATCTGATTAATCACACTCTGGGGACTGTGATTAATCAGATTAATCAGATTAATCACAATGCTTACCGGTAACTTTGTATGCTTGAAATGTAAGTATGACGGTGTTCAATAAAATGTTGAAGAAAACGTTTTATTGTCTCAAACCAGTTTTTCATACTCTGCAAGGTTTAAAGAAGTAATGTTTCAAACAATTTATAACATGTAAACAATAGAGTAAGCCCACAATATACATATATAGATTTTTTTTTTTCTGCATTTCAAATGAACCTAAAGTCCACTTGTGGAACATATTTACAGTCACATTTATTGTAACGCACTCAACCTTCAACCAGTCACTTAGGCAGACTAACTTGTTAACATTTTCAGATGACAGAGCTAATCTTTTTTTTCTGCATTTCAAATGAACCTAAAGTCCACTTGTGTAACATATTTACAGTCACATTTATCGTAACACACTCAACCTTCAACCAGTCACTTAGGCAGACTAACTTGTTAACATTTTCAGATGACAGAGCTAAACATTTTTTTCTGCATTTCAAATGAACCTAAAGTCCACTTGTGTAACATATTTACAGTCACATTTATTGTAACCTACCTCATCTGACACCTCCATTGTACGCAGAAGATGGCAGAGCGCAGGTAGCACAGCAGAGCAAGACACATACTTTTCCCCACCTAGGAGCTGTGTGATGTACCTACAGTGCAAGAACACACCACAGTTAAATTACTGAATACTATTAATAATGATCATGCAACTGATATTACATTTTTGATTATAGCCCTTGAACATGTCTATATAGTAGGATTAATCTATTATCATTTGTGTTACATTCATTATTAAAATGTAGAAAGAAAAAAAAACTCACCTGCAGGATTCCAGCAGATCTAGTTTTGCCAACTTGTCATATTCAGCTGGGGTTAAGTTGTGCTTTTGCTGGGCCAGTGTTGGATCTTTGTTGTGCTGAATCCATTTAATCATGTCCAGAGTTGAATTCCAGCTTCTCTGTTGTGGTTTTGTTAACTTTTGGACGGCTAAACTCCGCTAGCGTTGTCTGCCGAATTAGCATTCTTGCTAGCTTCAGCGAAAACATGCTTCGCCCGAAGATGGTATTTTAAACTGGTTGTGCTTCGGTGAAAAGATAATTCATCGTTGCAATATGTACATACCACCTTGGTTTTATCCACGCTTCCATCGGGGTGTTTTTTTAAAAGAAATTTGCCACCAAGCACACTTTTTTGACTATCGTTCATCTTTTCAATCCGAGTCTGTCGCTCCAGAAGTGACTGCGCATGCGCATATCAGTTGCACGGGAGGCGAGCTGCTCTCTTCTTCTGCTGGCGGTTGGCAAACGACTTTAAGCGCATTACTGCCGCCACTAGACTGAAAGCGGGATTAATCTTCATTTTTATAATATTAACTGATTAATCATTTTACATTAATCTCATGAGTTAACGCGTTAACTTTCCCATCATTAATATATATATATATATATATATATATATATATATATATATATATATATATATATATATATATATATATAAAAACATTTAAAACTATTGAGTTAAAACCATTACAATATTTAAAAATGAGTACAATTCTGGTTCATCTTTAGGCAATTCTTAAGCCTTGAAGTGACTATTTTAATGTCAGTTATGGTCTTAAGATGAGCTGGTAATGACTTTCACAGCTTACAGCTCCTAACAGAGAAGGCTGTCTGTCTAAAACTTGTCCTGCAAAATAACATTTTAGTCATGATCAGTGGAACTTCTAGTGAATATGTTGCTGTTCTGTCTCTCAACAAATGTAAATAATGGCTCGGGTGCTACACAATTGATGCATTCATGGAACAGTTTAAGAAAACAAAAACTAATAAAGCTATTTAAGCTCATTAGATTATATTTCTTAATAATGTTACAGTGGTGATAGCGGATTGGCTTTTTATCCATAATTTTTATGGCCCGATTGTATAAAGAGCCAATGTGTTTGGTTGCAGTTGGAGAGGCCTGAGCCCATGCGGTCATGCAATATATGTGAACAAAAAAATCATAGAATGCATATATAATTGGGCCGCCTGATTTGGTATATAGTTTCTAATTAGTTTGAAACAATTAATATTACTTTGTATTGTTTTTGAGATAGTCTTTAAATGTTTATCAAATTTAAGTTGAGGATCTAGCACCAAGCCAAGTTATTTAAATTCAGCAACAGACTGAATTTTTTCATTTTGTAAACGAACAATAAATTTTCTTTTATATTGTTTTCTTATTGAGAACCACATGGAGACTGTTTTTGAAATGTTCAGAAGTAGCTGATTTTGCAAGAACCACTGTTGGATGTCTGACATACAGTTGGATAATACCTCTGCAACTTGTTCTGGTGACTTAGTGGGGTGCATAAAGGACTGCATCATCTGCATAAAGTTGACAGTTGACACCTGAGCAGTGCCTAGGCAGATCCTTTATGAAGAGACTAAACGGCAAAGGGCCAAGTATCGAGCCTTGTGGGATGCAGGATGAATGAGAACACTTTATAATTTTTTCCTCTAGACAATGGGTGTATTTTGTTGTAGAAAACACATATTTCTGATATGTTTTGAAGCTGTTTGAGCCAAGGTCAGTTCTCACACCACATAGCTGATACGACACTGTTCAAGAAAACAAATTGTCAGCCTCCGCTCATGAGTTATTTTCTCCCATGTTGCGGCTATTTTCTTTAATACAGACGTGCATTTTTGATATTTGTTCTTTGTCACTTCTTAGACTTGCTGCACACTGGATTGATTTTATTTGATTAAAAGCATGCAACACTGCAGCAGTTCATGGTTTTTAGGCAGCAGCAGAGTACGTCAAGAAGGCAATAAAGGAAAGGCTAAATGGGGAAAATATACAAACGCAGCATTGTTCTCGCGTGGAAGCAAAAGAATATGAAAAAGCCACAGATGAGTGTTGTAATTCTAGGCAGCATCACACACATCAAGTCGTAATGAACAGAGATTCCCAAAGTAGCCACACAGACGGAGTATGGATGCTGATTTAAATAAGTTTATTATACATATATTGTGGAGGCTGCAATCGTGTACTGTTGATGTTTTATTAATGGATTGAGTTTATTTGTGGAAAAAAAAAAGCTGCATGGAGAAGTGGTGATAAAGAAACTAAACATGTTGAGTTGTTGGCAACTTTAAAGCTAAATTCTGCTCGGCTCTGGTTACTGTAAATCAGAAGTTGAGTTTGGGTTGTAATAAGGCAAATACATTCTACTAAAATGTACTGTATATACTTTGGAAATATTTTCTCCCCGTTATGAATTTGCATTCTAATAACTCCAAAGTGTCTGTACTGTGGAGAGAATCCTTTGTAACATAAAACCAGAAGCATTCCTAAAAGGTCCGACAGTACCTGCCTGCCTGCACTAGTCACAATCCGTACCCCCTCCCTTTGTGTGGAATGGAAGTGCCTCAGTCTCGGTAACGATTATTTTTTTTTCTTTCTGTGTTGACAAGTCACAACATGGAGATCTACAGCTCGGAGAGCAGCCCTTTGGCTACGTAGAGCCCTGCTTGCACTGAGTAATAGCAATCTCACAGGAGTTGCAAGCTTTCAGCTGGCAGCAGTTCATACGGAACAGCTCGCTGGTGCAGCTGGGAAAGACAGAGCGGAGTGGAGAGGGAGTGAGAGGGGCTGGTGGTGGTGGCTCGCAGTGGAGATGGAGGGAGGGAGGGAGGACATGGGGAGAGGAAGAGCTGTTAAGAGCTTTGGGCGGTTTCTCTGTTGTTGTACCACACAAGTGCATCCAGGCCCTGCAGGACAAGCCTTTAACAGGCATGAGGGATGGAGAGCATGAGAGAAGTGGAGGAGGCGGCGGAAGAGGAGGTGGTGGTCTGGGGAGCTGAAGCTGGCCAGTTGTGCCAGACGCCTGATCTAAACAGGGATGCGATTTATTGTTTGCTTCTGTATTACTTTATACCATAAACAGTAAAATTAAAGGATCTCTCCAGTTGTCTTGTAAGAAGGTGCATCCCTGACATGTGGCAAAGAAACTCTTCAGCATGTGGTACATCATTAAGTGGTGCTTGAAGTTGGAATGGTTTTGGCAGAAGTTGGGATTGCACGCAGTGTATTTTACAAAGGTGCTTTTGATATGGTCTGGTTAGAAGGTCTTCACGATTTGCACATTTGCTAGCAGGCCGGTCAACATGTTGATCTTTGTCACCCCTCGCAGAACACACTGCACGGCACAGTGCAATGAGATGACCTCACTTCCTGTGTGGGCAGAGGAGGGCAGGGGGGCTTCTGGTGCACACATGGACAAACACATTCTCTCCTGAAGCACAGCCTGCCTTCTGTTAGCCTTCAGTACACTATCCATGCTAACCCCACTCTCCTCTTGGTGTGGAGGGTTTTCTTTTTAGCACATTTGAGCAGTAAAGATCAAGGCGAGGGCTAACCTTTTCTACACGCTGGGTTAACAGTTGCACGTCTGCAGCTTTTTGGAACAGGATCAGTTCAGTGGAGAGATTAAGCACATTAGGTCCTTTACAAGACAGTTATGCGAAATGTGCACACCGATCAGTCCGTCCCCCCCCCCCCCCCCTTTAGCTGTTCATGAATCACTGATGAAGCTGGCCACTTCCTGCTCAGATGTGAGTTTTCAGAGAAGAAGCGAGTAGAGGCGTGGTGAAGAACTCAGCTGGGCTCAAGTGGAGAGCGACGCATTAGCGGAGCAAATAAATGGGTGTGTTGACAGTGAAGAAAATAAGTATTTGAACACCCTGCAACTTTGCAAGATCTCCCACTTAGAAATCATGGAGGGGTCTGAAATTTTCATCTTAGGTGCATGTCCACTGTGAGAGACATAATCTAAAAGAAAAAAAAATCGGTAAATCACAATGTATGATTTTTTAATAATTCATTTGTGTTACTACTGCAAATAAGTGTTTGAACACCTGTGAAAATCAATGTTAATATTTGGTACAGTAGTCAACCCTCTCCACCTCTGTTACAAATCTTGGAATAAAAATGGACTCTCATCTTACAATTGAAAATCACATTAAGCATCTGTTTAAAACCTGCTTCTTCCATCTTCAAAACATCTCCAGACTTTGCCCATTCCTAACTTTTTCTGATGCTGAGAAGCGCGTCCATGCCTTTGTCTCCTCCAGGCTCGACTACTGCAACTCCCTGTTTATTGGGATCCCTGGCAAATACCTTCAGAAGCTTCAATATATTCAAAACAGTGCAGCAAGGATTTTGTTGAGAGCTCGTAAATTTGAACATATTACACCCATTCTCCATAACCTTCATTGGCTTCCTGTCACCTACAGAATTCAGTACAAAACTGCTCTCATTACACATCAATGCTTACACGGAACTTCACCTGATTATCTAAAGGACATTCTTGCACCATATTCATCCACCCGGTCTCTACGATCACAGAACAGTAATCTCCTTCACATTCCTCGAACCAAATTAAGGACCATGGGAGACCGGGCATTCTGTGTGGCTGCCCCCCGCCTATGGAACTCCCTCCCTGACTACCTGAGAGCTCCACAGTCACTGGTTGACTTTAAAAACGGCTTAAAGACTTTTCTTTTTAAGCGAGCCTACTCTGCCTCCACATGATTTTATCTTTGATCTTAGTTGATATTATTATTGATTTTACTTGTTTTATCACTAGTTTTTATTTGATCTTTGATTTTTGTTGCACTTTGTAGCACTTTGAGATTTTTGTTAATGAAAAGTGCGTTCTAAATTAAATTCATTATTATTATTATTATAGTATTTTTTTGTGATTACAGAGGTCAAACGTTTCCTGTAGTTTTTCACCAGGTTTGCACACACTGCAGCAGCAGGATTTTGGCCCATTCCTCCACATAGATCTTCTCTAGAAGATCAACCAGGTTTCTGGGCTGTCGCTGAGAAACACAGAGAGTTTGAGCTCCCTCCAAAGATTTTCTATAGGGTTTAGGTCTGGAGACTGGCTAGTCCACCCCAGAACCTTGATATGCTTCTTAAGGAGCCACTCCTTTGCTTCGGGTCATTGTCATGTTGGAAGACCCAGCCACGACCCATCTTCAATGCTCTAACTGAGGGAAGGAGGTTGTTTCCCAAAATCTCACAATACATGGCCCCGGTCATCCTCTCCTTAATACAGGGCAGTTGTCCTGTCCCATGTGCAGAAAAACACACCAAAGCATGATGCTTCCACCCCCATGCTTCACAGTAGCGATTGTGTTTTTGGGATGGTACCTTACTCATCATTCTTTGTCCTCCAAACACGGTGAGTGGAATTAAGACCAAAAAGTTATATTTTGGTCTCATCTGACCACATAACTTTCTCCCATGACTCCTGCGGATCATCCAAATGGTCATGGGCAAGCTTAAGACGGGCTTGGATGTGTGCTGATTTAAGCAGGGGAACCTTCCGTGCCATGCATGATTTTAAACTACCATATTTTTCGGACTATAGGTTGCACCTGAGTATAGGTCGCATTGTCCAATTATTACCAATAAATTGGAAAAATCCATAAATAGGTCACACTGGAATATAGGTCGCACCTACGTCACCGCTGACGTGACGCGTCACCGCTGAGACAACCCGGAAATATGGACCGAGTGTTTAGCTCTGTTGCAAATGTCTGCCACAGGAGCGCAAAGCAAGGCTTTTAAGAAGATTAACACGGTAAAAACAATTATTTGTTTGCTAAAAATTATAGCTGACATTATAGCACAAGGGTTAGTGGTTTATTAGCCGAGTGGTTTATTAACTTTTTGCCAAAATATACACGGAAATGAAACGAAAGCTAACACGAGACGATTCCGTCTAAAACAACAGATAAAAAAATCAAATTTTATCTAAAATGTTTCATCCAGGGCAATAATTTGTAAATTGAAGCCATATAATTACACTCTGGCAGCAGAAAAAATATCCACCGAGTGGTTTCTGAGCTATTTATAACATTATAAACAGAAATAAAACCAAAGCTAACAGAGACGAGTCCGTCTCTCAAAACCCAAATGAAAATTCAAATTTTATCTCAAATGTTTCATCCAGGGCAACAGTTTGTAAATTGAAGCCATATAATTACACTCTGGCAGCAGAAAAAATATCCACCGAGGGGTTTCTGAGCTATTTATAACGTTATAAACAGAAATAAAATGAATGCTAACGGAAGCCAACCGCTAATAAAAGATCGTTAAAAAAACCCTCAAACATCTCATAAAGCTACTCACTTGTAAATGTCCATACAGTGATTACATTCTGTAAGTTTCATAAAAATCCACCGAGTGGTTCTTGACTTATCTTGCAAACAAACAGCTAACAAACACAGCAAACAGAAGTTACCTCCAGACCAGGATGCCGGACAGCGACAGAGTCAGTCCGAGCAGAGGAGGCTTTTTTTCGGACACATGAGCTGGAAACGGTCAGTGGATCTCTGGAAGTGTCCCCCTAGTGGACAAAAGTGGTACTGCACCATTTTCTGCCAAAATGAAAAACGGTCACATCTGAGCCAAAAATTGGTCTAAAAATATGAGAAAAAAATCCATAAATAGGTCTCACCTGACTATAGGTTGCAGACCATGAAAAAAAATGATAAAAAGCCGCGACCTATAGTCCGGAATATACGGTATGACGTCTTAGTGTATTATCCACAGTAACCTTGGAAACAGTAAATGGAGCTTATTTATATAGCGCTTTCTAGCCCCCTGTGAGGAGCCCCAAAGCGCTTTACAATACCAGCCATCCACCCATTCATACACACATTCATACACCGGTAGTGGTAGCCTGCCTTGCAAGGCGCCATCCAGACCTACCGGGAGCAACTCGGGGTTAAGTGTCTTGCCCAGGGACACAACGACACATGGTGGGCAGATGCGGGATTCGAACCTCCAACCTTCCGATCAGGGGTCGACTGCCATTACCACTACACCACGGCCGCCCAACAGTGGTGCCAGCTCTCTTCAGGTCATTGACCAGCTCCTCCCGTGTAGTTCTGGGCTGATTACTCACCTTTCTTAGGATCATTGATACGCCACGAGGTGAGATCTTGCATGGAGCCCCAGTCCGAGGGAGATTGACAGTCATGTTTAGCTTCTTCCATTTTCTAATAATTTCTCCAACAGTTAATCTTTTTTCATCAAGCTGCTTGGCAATTGCCCCGTAGCCCTTTCCAGTCTTGTGGAGGTCTACAATTTTGTCTCTGGTGTCTTTGGACAGCTCTTTGGTTTTTGCCATGTTCGTACCGGTAGTTGGAATCTTACTGTTTGTGTTGGGTGGACAGGTGTCTTTATGCAGCTAATGACCTCAGACAGGTGTTTCTAATTTAGAATACCATACCATACAATTTTATTTATAGAACACTTAAAACAGTGACAAGGCCAACCAAAGTGCTGTACAAACAAACAAACAAACAAACAGGCAATACATAGGCAACATACAAAATGAAGTAAAAAAACCCAAACAGAACATAGACATAAAATAATAATAATAATAATAATAATAATAATAATAATAAACTTTATTTGTATAGCACCTTCCTACAGTGCCTTGCATTGACCAAGGTGCTTAACAGGATAAAAAGATGAATAAACTGGAACAATAAATCAGTGAAAATAGAATAAAAAACAACAGTAATAAAAGAAGGCAATGGAAATAAAAGAAATGCTACATACTAAAATACCAAAAGTAATAAAAGTTACACATTGAAAGCTTTTTTGAACAAGTGGGTCTTCAGTCTGGTTTTGAACAGAGTCAGATCAGAGGTGGCACGCAGCTCAAGGGGGAGGCTGTTGCAACGTATAAAATCATTGCAGATAATAAATATAACGACCAAACACAGATCATCTGGTGTTGAAAGCAAAGGAATAGTAGTGGGTCTTTAAATGGGATTTGAAAACAGAGAGGGAGGGGGCCTGTCTGACGAGCAGAGGTAACTCGTTCCAAAGTTTCGGGCCTGCTACAGAGAAGGTCCTGTCACCTCTGCGTTTAAGACGAGTTCCTGGAACTGTGAGAAGCAACTGGTCCGCTGATCTGGGAGAACGTGGTAGGACATACGGCTGTAGCAAATCAGAGAGATAGGCGGGGGTGAGACTGTTCAGCGATTTGTAGACATACAGGAGAATTTTGAACTGGATTAGCAGATGAACCGGTAGCCAGTGCAGGGAGGCCAAGACTGGTGTAATGTGCTCTCTTTTGCCTGTACTGGTTAAAAATCGGGCTGCTGCGTTCTGGACCAGTTGTAATCGTGCAATGGTGGTTTGACTGATACCAAACAGGAGTGAATTGCAGTAATCAAGCCTAGATGTAATAAATGCGTTTATTACCGTATCCAGGTTATTTTTGGATAATATGGGATTCAGCTTAGACAGTCGCCTCAGCTGGAAAAAACAGGATTTAACAATCATATTTAAATGACTGTTGAGTTTCATGGAATGATCCATTATCACTCCCAGATTTGTGACTTTTTGTTTTTCTGACAGGGGTAGAGCAGAAAGGTCGATGCAGTGGTTCGTGATCTTGTCGTTGGGAGGGAACAACATGGCTTCAGATTTCTTCCATTATCACTCCCAGATTTGTGACTTTTTGTTTTTCTGACAGGGCTAGAGCAGAAAGGTCGATGCAGTGGTTCGTGATCTTGTCGTTGGGAGGGAACAACATGGCTTCAGATTTCTTTTCATTGAAACTTAAGAAATTTAAAGCCATCCAGTCCCTGATGTTAGCCAGGCAGTCGAGCAGAGGTTGAATAGAGCATGTACCATTGTGTCTTAGGGGGAAGTAAATTTGACAGTCATCGGCGTAGAAGTGAAAAGGTATGTTGTGTTTCCAGAAAATAGCACCAAGTGGCAGAAGGTATAAAGAGAACAGGAGATGACCCAGGATGGACCCCTGCGGAACCCCACATTTGAATAATAAATAAATAAACTGCTTTTATCATCTGAGGAACATTTCTAAACTGAGGGCAATGTTATCCAAATCTGACCTGGAGATGATTACTGTATTCATGTTTTTATCTCTTCTCGTTTAGATTACCGTACTGTAATTCCCTTTTTACTTGTTTTAATAAGCCTGCTGTCGCTTGTCTCCAGTTGGTCCAGAACGCTGCTGCAAGGCTTTTAACAGGAACTAATAGAAGGTCTCACATTACACCAGTTTTATATGATCTACATTGGCTTCCTGTTGAATTTAGAATTAATTTAAACATTTTCGTATTAACTTTTAGAGCTTTAAATGGACAGGCCCCCCAGTACATCACTGAAATGTTGATACCTTATTCTCCAGCCCGCACCCTTCGGTCTTCAGCACTGAACCTGAACCTGAAGGTCCCTAAGACTCGGTTTAAAACCCAGGGTGACCTTTCCTTTCAGGCCGTAGCACCCCGGCTGTGGAATGCCCTGCCCCTGTCTCTTCGTGTGACCGTCACTATTTATTCCTTTAAAACCCAGCTTAAGACACTTTTATTCAGACAAGCTTTTAGTTAAATGTTTTTATTTAGTGTTTTTATCAGCTGTTCTTGTTTTTATCAGCTGTTTTTATTGTTTTGATTAATCAGCTGTTATTACCGTATTTCTTTTGTCTATTTTAATCTTTTATTTTGTATTTTGTACAGCACTTTGTGATTTTATCTATGATAAGTGCTATATAAATAAAATTTACATACTTACTAATAAGTGGAGTGGAGGTGGACTTTTAAGAGGCGGACTAACAGGTCTTTGAGGCCCAGAATCGTTGCTGATTGGCAGGTGTTCAAATACAGTACTTATTTTCCTCACTGTAAATGTACACTTACTAAACACACTACATGGGTGGGTGTTCCAGGTGTGTCAGATGTCTCTCTCGTGTCATTTACTAAACTTAATGAATAAAGTCATGACATTACTGAGCTGCTACACTACAATTGGTTTCTTCACGTTGACCGGCATGGCTCTGTAACTGTTACTACCTTGCTCAGCAGCACAAAGGTGAACCAAAGGTGGGCTGTCTTTAGCTCCCCTCACTGTTGCAGTATGTCTTCTGGGTGGAACGAGGTGCACAGACTGAGATGTCTTGCGAAAGAGCTTATTGAGAACAAATGATTAGGAGATGGGCAAATACAGACACTGTATGTCCGTAAGGCTATGACAGCTCTCTAGGGAAACAGTATATCACCTTTAAAAGAAGAGTGGAAGTGTTACTCTGGGACAAAACCTCTTGAGAAGTTAAAAAAAATCACTGATGTGATGTCATCTCGGAGAAAGGTACCGTCATTGCGATGTGAGGTAATTTATGAACCTTAAAATGCACTTGAACGTCTTGTCTAATTGTCTAATTATCCAGTGTTGTTGAGTTAACATTCTATTTAAACACTGTGATCATACCCCTGCTGGTACATTATAAAAGAAAGATGTGTCTCTGGTTGTATCTTTCCATTGTTTACCAAGGGCATTCAAGCAATTGATTTTAACCTTGTGATGTTAATACAATTAATTATACACTAGATATTTCTGAGTGAAGAGCAATGGCCTATATCCAAAAGTTAAGTCAGGTCCTCTGGATGGTTTCTTTTTGTTCAAATGTTTCGTCTTTCATCCAAAAGTCTTCATCAGTCCAAGGAGTCACAACGAACTCTGTCTTAAAAAGTTCCTGTATAGTATAGTTCCTGTTAAGATCCCATAGTATACATGGAGATTAATTTATTAGACAAATTAGAGGTTTGAACTGAAGAGTGAATCAGAATTGAATAATGCTGTAAAATAAATGAATCTATTGCTCTGTTCATAATTGCCTGTGTTTTCCCACACCCCACAAGTCTTTTTGAATGGAGTCCATGTTAGTTTAGATTGCCATGTCATTAATCCCTGGTACTCCACAGGGGAGGGGTCAATGGCAGATGTATTTGCGCTTACTCCAGAAGGTTTTCTAGATTAGCACAAATCCTCCTCGAAAAACCGTTCAAAAATCTCATTTGGCACGCACAGCCAGACTTTGGGCTCAAAGCTGGCCAAAAACATTGACAGCCATTCCACCCTCTACATCTAATTCTCTTTGAGTTCCCCTGTTTTTTTTTAAACCCCACACATTGTGATTCCACTTCCATGTTGATTTGGACAGGGCAGTGTAATTGTTTGGAAACGGGGTTTTGTCATTTGCATGTAGCAAGCTGCCACTTTTCCAGTTTCAGTGGTTTGACCTTGTTGTACCTGCCAGCCAGAAATGAGATCACCAGAAGAGTAGATGAGAAGCTGACATCTCTCCTCCACCTACTCGTGGCTTTAAGTGATGGTTGTCATGGCAATCATTATGCCACAGAACAGACTCGGTGCGTGAAGGATGGCTTTGAATGCACCAGCCTTGGGTCACAGCCTGGTTATGACAACTGATAGACCAATGAGGGTTGGTTGCAGTAGTATGCACGCACAAAGTAAACAGCTGCATACAGTACAGTATATAGCTTGTTGAGTTTATAGATTTAATACTGGGCTTTGAAACGTTATTTCAAAGCCTGTTTTTATGGTATGGAAATGGAACTACAGGTATGGGAGTATGGACAGGAGAAGAGCAGCAAGGGGTGAACAATGCCTCTCATTCCCATCAGCTGCCCAGGCTAGCATTTAACATCGTGATTGGAAATGGAATAATCTCCACCCATCCCCCATTCTCCCTGGACCTGCATGTATATGAATTTAGCGTTGAGCATTTCCTGCTATGCCACAACAATTCTTCTCCCCTTCTTGCCACCGCCACCTTTTTTCCTTCTTGTAAATAATGGCTTGAAAGTGCTCTGCTTTTCATGAGATGGGGACCAAGACCAATCCTGATTTGTGACCCTATCCTAAGTGACAGGCTAAAATCCAAGTAGGCACTGCCTTGGGCACTGCTGCCAAACAGCTGTCAAGCCAATACCTCTACGAGGGAGGGGAAAAATGCACAGCCATGTCAAAGATTTTCTCTTTTTGTCTTCCTAATTTTTAAATTCTACTCCTGAGTGTCTAACAGATGGTGCCTTTATTGTGCCACCACTCAATCCTCCTATATACATACATATACAGTATGTGTATGTATACAATTATGTTTCAGTCTGGCCTCACTTCCCACTGGACTTGGATTGTGTGAACACTGTAGGACCAAGTGTCCCTTTTACTACTCAGGCGATCTACAAACAATACATGGACACTGCACTCCCCCACCTTCCACACTCCTACTTTCTCTCACTTCATTTTTTTACAGACACATAATCTCTCTTTATGAGGAGCTTCAGCATTGCAAAAACTACACAGCAGGGAGATGGCTTGTTCCTGTCACACTCATTCTAAGGAAAATATAACATTTATGTTGCGTTTGCTGAAAAATATAAAAATTTGCTATAGATGTTATGTTTAAAATTAGAAAATGAATTAGCCTTATTAAAAAAAAACCTACGAGGGAGTTATTTTAGCAGCAGGATTGCAAAGTTTAAGAGGAGAAACATTTAAAAAGTAAAAGCTTATTGAAAAGTGTTATAATTATCACTCGTGCTCCATGATTCATTTTACAATGCCAGTCTGTCTCCACAGAATTAAAATTAATTATGATTTTTTTGGATGTTGCACTGGACCATTTATCAAAGAGCATATTAATATTTTTCCCCATTTACTTTAAGAACTCTTTGGTTTTTATTATGTGTATCAGCAGTACTTACAAGTATCAAACTTGATAATACACATTTTCATATACAGGTACTGTAATAATAATTGAGCTCTCAGGTAAATTATTAATTAATCTTTGTTTCCCTTAGGTTACTTGCCTTGCGAGGGTGCTTGTTTCTTCGGCTTTTGGGGAGTGTATGGTTGGTTAGCATAGCGCTATATCAGTGCCGACAGTTGTCAGTGCCGACAGTTGTCGAAGGGGTTGGGGATAGTGGAGCGCTATTGTGCGCGGAACAGTAGCGGAACGCTATGTTTGTATTGCATGCGGTTGTCGTGGTTTGAAGTCTGAGCTGCTATAATCAGTTTCCCTTCCAGAAGTGGCAGAGCTGCATGGGGAGTGGGGGATTTGGTAGGCGGGGCACTCGGTTCTATTGACAGGGCGGAGGGCCCTCCTTAAATAATTGTATGGGAATCACTATGTCAAAAATTAGTTTTATACATTATATTTTGTTTCTTATCCCTTGTATTTTGGTTGTTATTGACAACTCAACCATGTTGATAAAATATAGATTTTTTTTGTGACTGCTCTTTTGTAAGTTGACAGTATGGCTCATTCACTATGACTTTTCAACTTAAGAGTTTACGTGCTGACACAGTTCAGCCTTCTCAATAACTTTTTGAGTAGGAGGCTAATGGCTCAGAGTAGGAGGCTGGAGTTATTTCCCATTATCAACATTACACATAGTAGGGCTGTGCGATATGACGATATATATCGTGGGGACGATAGAAACGTGTCTATCGTGCTACTTTCCTTCTATCGTCTCTATCGTGATAAATAAGAATAAAAAAATAACTGTTTGCGTTGCGACGCAAAGAAGCTTCATATTGTGGTTTAGCGACATGACGGCGCTGCTTTGTGTTTGACGCACGCGCGGGTTTGCGACACATGCTTTACGTTGTTAAACTCGAGAGCGATGGAGACCCAGGGGCATGAAGCCGGTGTCTCACCAAGGAGAAACCGCTGCACAGGCAGCCCAAGAAGAAGAACTTTTACCAAAAAGAGGGGGAAGCTCACCTTGTTAGCTTCCATTATTTTGCTCCGCTGAAACTCTGAGACAAAATGGGTCCAGAGGAAATGAACCCAGAGTCCAACCGAGTCCGAACTCTGGTCCAGTTAACCAATACAAAACAGACCAGAGACACAACAGAACCGGAATCAAACGCAACGTTTTCTCTTTTCTGTTTCTTGCCTTGTTTACTCCAGCTTCCAGAGCGGATTTCTTCTTCGTGGGTTTTATTAGCAGCCGTTGTTTTACCGCCACCTGCAGGAAAAATTTGGACCAAAGTAGAAATTCCTTTTCTACTTGAAAACTTCTCCCTTATTTTGTATTTTTTTAAGTGAAGTAAATATATTTAAGGATGTACTTAAATGCTGCAAACTCCCAAAAGCACAGTCCTTATACAAATATATTATTAGCTTATCATAAAACTTGAAACTCCTCTTGCACACGCAATTTAATTTTGTGCTATGTTTCTCAAATTTTTCTTTTTTTATGCTGCCGTTTAGAACTTTATTAATAATTCTCTGCTTAGTTTAATTGTCTTTTCAACTGTTATTGTTTATGTGTATTGTATGCCTTGTTATACTGTTTGTGTTATTTTCTTTTTGATAAAAACAAACAAAAACTTTGGTCCAAATTTTTCCTGTACATACACATCGTGTTGTATATATCGTGATATATATCATTATCGTGATATAAAAAAGTCCATATCATGATATATGATTTTTTTCCATATCGCCCAGCACTAACACATAGTGCTGGACAATAATTCGATATCGATATATCTCGCGATATACTTTTTATTCAATATGACAGCAGGGTGTCCGCGTTGTCTTGAAAGTTATTAAAAGTTGATAAATCAATTTTGGGAAAATTAAGGGTCTTGAAAAGTATTAGTCTTGAAAGCGATTTGATGAGGTATTTTTTTTTTTGCTGTTATTCTAGCTTTAAATAATTTGACAGCAAAAAGTATGTATGACTAATATTTGTTTTCCTCACCGCGGAGGATTCGGAAACTGCTTCGCACAAATTTAGAGTGTCAGGTTACAACAGCCTTTACGGCTAGGCCTATCTTGTGCTCATGCGCGGGTGCTTTATCTCCAAGTTGAGTCTGTGTGTTCGAGTAAGTTGCCGCGAGACCGTGAGAACAATGGGTAAATGCAAGTTTTCGGACTCCTGGTTGGAGATGCCTGATTTTCAAGAATGGCTGAGGCCTGTCGCCGAGAATAACCGAGGCTTATTGTACATTTTGTTAAAAAGAGATGAGCGTAGCCTCGATGGGCATAAACGCTGAAGCTGAGTTAGAAGAGCTGAAGAAAAAGAGAAAAGTTCTACAAGAGGTGTGCGATTCTCTGCAAAAAGCTGCAGATCAGCAGTTGGCAGAGCAGGCAGAGGGAAAGTCAGGTTCTTTAATGGCCCAACTGATCACCAAGTCCAATGTCTTGAGAAGGAGATGTGAAGAAAAACTCAGTGAGCTGGTGCAAACTGAAGAGTTGCTGGAATGCAAAGCAACTGCACTGAGGCACATGTAATGATTACTGTGTTTATTTCTTATTCGCCATTGTTCAACCAAGTTACTTTAAAATAGCTACGAGTCTTGTTGTAACCTAAGCTATATTTTCTTAAAGGGGACCAAATATTCAAAATTCACTTTTTAATGTTTTTTTTTAACTCTACTTTGGGTATGTACTTCTTAAAAAAACAGTCCTAGGACCAAAAAAGTGCACCCAGTGGTATATTTACTCTAAGTATATTTATTTTTCAGGGATATTAATGTCTCGATTTCAAATCCTGGCGCTTGTGATGTCACAAGCCGTAGGACAGGACAACCCACCCCAACCTGAGTCCAGCTCCTCACCTAGCAACCCCTGGTGCGGCTCAACCCACTTCAGTATAAAAGACGTCACGGTTGTTTTTCCTGAGTTCATCTCAGCACAATGAGATGAGAATTTAGAGTTCGATGTTTCGTTGTTGTTAAAATGCAGTACCGCTAATAACTAATTATCTATCAGTAAAAACAAAAAAACTTATTTACGGGCTCTTAAATCAACCGGACGACTGCTCACGGACCATATCCGGTCAGCGCCGGATGTGGTCCGTGAAAAAAAGCGGTCCCCGCCCTAAGGGGCTAGAGAGAGCGCTCTCTATATAGCAGTTAGCAGCCAGTGTGTTACTCTGCAGCCTTATTGCTTGTTTTCGAAGAGTCAGACGAAGAGTTTTTAACATGGAGGGTGAACTTATGGATGTTTCTCAGCGGCCTACGCGACGCGTCAGCGCCTCATTTGCCCTGCCCAAAATGGCGGCCGGCCACAGAAGCGAGCCCACACAGACTTTACAAGAAAACACGGTAAAAACAATTATTTCTTTGCTGAGAAAAATATATATTTCTTATGTAATGTAATGTAAAATTTTGAATTTCTTTTTTTCACAGTACTGCTATTATTTTTTCACGTCTTCTGCCTCAGGGTCCCCTTTGGAGGGCGGAGTTAATGTAAACAGATTTTTGAAGGGCGTGGCCTTCAGAGCTCATTATCATAAACAGCTCGTTCTGAACGGAAGTCAGAAAAGGCAGAACTAGAAAGGGGATATTTTATTATCCAAGAATTATTTTGTGCATTAAATTGAATGAACATGGTCTGGATAGCCCACATGCATACCATAAAAATTTATAGGACCAATAATTGGTCCCCTTTAAACCTAGTCGTGGTTCAGTTTCTTCTTTTGAACTTTTTTCTTTCCACTGTATCTCAGTTCTGTTGTAGGTTTGAGATTCACGGATTTAATAGAAAACAGCAGCAGTTTTGTAAATCAAAGATTTGTTGCTTAATAAAACAAAGTGACAATAAGGTCTTGAATTTATTTTGGAAGGTCTTTAAAAAGTCTTGAAAAGGTATTGAAATTAACTTCATTATTCCTGCATATACCCTGGACAGGGTATCCGTGGGGTTGTAAAAGGTATTAAAAGGTATTAAATAAAATTAACACAATTTACGGCCATTAAAAAGTATTAAAGAAAATAAACTTCATCTGACAAGGTATAAATTCTTTTGAAACCGACACAACTATATTTTTCCCGTTCTATCAGCTAAAAAAATCCTGTGAATTTATTTCTTTTCTAATTTTATGTTCGAGTAGGACCTAAGCTAAATCAATGACGTCATATCGTTGGTCAGTGTGCATTCACGCCTACGACCGGCCGAGAACCGACAGATCTTCCAGAATCGTCATGGGGAAATGTAAGCTTTCAGACCTCTGGTTAGAGGACGCCAGATTCAGAGACTGGCTTCAGCCAACAGCTGAGTGGCTTATTGTCACGTCTGTAAAAAGAAACAGGAAGGAGGAACGCAGCTCGTTTCTCTGAAATTTAACAAGAAAAGCACCTAAACACTTATTTGTTAGCTCAAAATTATAGCAAAGGTGTGTCTCAGTCTAACGTTTTCTTAATAAATGTACTTTAATGATCAAATCATCTTTATTAAAAAAAGTTTTGTTGCCTCAGTGCTCCGTGAAGCGCAGAGGACGAGAACCAGAAAGGAGGAACACAGCTTATTTCTCCGAAATTTAACAAGAAAAGCACATAATAATTATTTGTTAGCTCAAAATAATAGCAGAGGTGTGTCTGTCTATCATTTGCTTAATAAATGCACTTTAATGGTCAAATTCGCCGGGGTGTTGCAGCTGTTTTGACGGTTCCAAGCAGAGAGCAGAATGAAGGTGGGGAGAATATGGTGGGCCGATTGAGTCATTAATAGCTGGTGAAGATTCTCAGTCCCAGCTAACGCAGCTAACGACCTCAAACAGGTGCTTATAATTTAGAATAATAAGTGGAGTGGAAGTGGACTTTTTAAAGGCGGACTAACAGGTCTTTGAGGGCCAGAATCGTTGCTGATTGGCAGGTGTTCAAATACTTATTTGCATGTAACACAAATAACTTATTTTAAAAAATCATACATTTTGATTTCTGGATTTTTTAAATAAATATTATGTCTCTCACAGTGGACATGCACCTAAGATGAAAATTTCAAATCCCTCCATGATTTCTAAGTGGGAGAACTTGCAAAGTTGCAAGGTGTTCAAA